>JABWTJ010000842.1:0-45723 GCA_016801875.1 Solanum sitiens
CCCCCCATAGGAACATTCGTCCCCGAATGACACTAAAATTCTTTAAAAGAAAGGAATAGATTCAAGACTAGCATCGCAACCAACAACAATATATCAAACATGAGTTACAATTCAAATCAATATAACCACATGACCTTTTTCACAATGCAACTCCAAACATCATTTTCAACTCATAAGAGTTCAACCTTCATTACATGCTTATAAACTTGTGCCAAAGTTTTCATCAACACATATCAACATGCTCAATACATTTCATGAAGGAACAATATACCAAATACACCACATATGTTCAAATCAAGTAAAAGAGTATTTTCATGAAAACTTTCATTTAAGTAGGCATAATTCACTTTAAATCACTTTAACAACACATGAAATTCACTATTTTACCAAAAATCAAGGCAAATTCAAATAAACTCATTATTTTTACTATAAATAGGAACAAATAACCTTAGTTATCAAATAGATGAGGGTAACGGGACTTCATGTCGGCCTCGGCCTCCCATGTTGCTCCCTCAACTAGGTGGTTCGTCCATAACACCTTTACGGAAGCCATCTCTTTATACCTTAACTTCTCTACCTGTCTATCAAAGATTTTAACCAGAACCTTCTCATAGGAGAGGTTCTCTTGCACACTAGACCCTCAATAGGAAGAATGTACTCGGGATCACCGATACACTTCTTAAGCATGAAAACATGGAACAACGGATGAACCGAAGACAATTCACTAGGTAACTTCAACTCATATGCAACCTAACCAATCTTTTTCAAAATTTCATAGGGACTCACATAACGAGGACTCAACTTCCCTTTCTTTACAAATCTCACCACCCCTTTCATAGGCAAATTTTTTAGATACACTTTATCACCTTCTTCAAATTCTAATAAGTTTCATCTCCTATAGTCGGCATAAGAATTTCGTTGTCTATAGGCTGTTTTCAGGCGATTTCTTTTAATATGAACTTTTTCCAAACTCTTATAAATCAATTCGGGACCCAAAATTGAAGACTCTCCCACTTCAAACCATCCAATTGGAGATCTACATCTCCTACTATACAAGGCTTCATAAGGAGCCATAGATATAGATGAATGGTAACTATTGTTGTAAACAAACTCAACCAAAGGCATGTGTTTATCCTAATTTCCATTGAAATCAATTATACAAGCTCTAAGCATTCCAATTCAACATCATACATCCCGTAATCAATCTTAACATAAGGTATACTTCAATACAACTTCATCACTAAACACAAGTTAGTACAATTGAAGTAAAGAATTGAGATCACAAGACTTACCAAATCTCCTTCACAAGGAATCATCAAGGTTTTACCATCAATCATCCAATTCAACCCAATAATGGGTGAAATTTCATCACACAATAGTAATCAACACAATAATGAAGTCAATTGAATCACTACACAACAATTCATCACTAGTTCATTGCGTAGGGTTAGGGACATAGGTCAAATTCATGATATATTTCACAACCTAGGTTAATTAATCAAGAACTAATATAATTTAGTTACAGTGTATCATAATCTACTGATAATTATCTAAATAAATCATAAACAAAGCAATGTAGAAAGTCAAATTTGTAATAGAAGAAAACCCACTTGAAAACTCATCTTTTTGAAATCAATTTGGAGGAACCCTTTGGGGAAAGAGATCCCAAAGGAGAAAGGAACCTCATACCTTACTAATTGATGAAGTTTGATGGATAAAGGCCCCCTTATTGCAGCCCTATAACCCTACTTTGCTTTGTTTCCTATGGAGTTACTTTGGGAGGGAGAAAGAAGAGAGAATGAAGAGTAATTGTCTTTTGGGAATTAGGAGAGTTAAGTTTAGTTAAATTAGGTTTGGGGTCTTTACTTAATTAGACCTCCATTAACCCCTAAATAATTAACTAACCACTTAATTAACTAATTGAATTAATTAAAATGAAGCATCAAAATAGTGGCCTGACCTACGAGACCCTGACTGACAGGCCGTAGGTCAGTCGACGCCCTTTCCCCCCTCCGTCGTGCATATCTGTCGTTGGTGTCAGAGACTGGCCCAAATGGACCTCTAGCCAAAATAAATAAGTGTTGGTCAACGGAGGCATCGACGCCCCGTTTATCCAACCACGCCTCGTCGACTGAGGTCGTAGATAAGCTCTGTCCAATTGACATCTTTTTGCCAAATTGCAATGATCCTCCTCAAGAACCCTTTGGTTGGTCCTTAGGGATTCGTACCCGGACATTTCAACTATAAACAACCTCTAATATGTTTTACACACCTTAACACCAAATTTCATTGAGTTTCGACTTCTAAAACCTTGTCAAATAGGCTAATCCCTTATACTCTCATGTTAGGCTCTAGATTAGGCTTTAGACATTCGGAGTTTACATTATCCCCCCCCCCCTTAGGAACATTCGTCCCCAAATGACACTTAAATTCTTTAAAAGGAAGGAATAGATTCAAGACTATCAGCCCAACCAACAACAATATATCAAACATGAGTTACAATTCAAATCAATATAACCACATGACCTTTTTCACAATGCAACTCCAAGCATCATTTTTAACTCATAAGAGTTCAACCTTCATTACATGCTTATAAACTTGTGCCAAAGTTTTCTTCAACACATATCAACATGCTCAATACATTTCATGAAGGCACAATATACCAAAATACACCACATAAGTTCAAATCAAGTAAAAGAGTATTTTCATGAAAACTTTCATTTAAGTAGGCATAATTCACTGTAAATCACTTTAACAACACATGAAATTCACTATTTTACCAAAAATCAAGGAAAATTCAAATAAACTCATTATTTTTACTATAAATAGGAACAACTAACCTTAGTTATCAAATAGATGAGGCTAACGGGACTTCATGTCGGCCTCGGCCTCCCATGTTGCACCCTCAACTAGGTGGTTCATCCATAACACCTTTACGGAAGCCATCTCTTTATTCCTTAACTTCTTTACCTGTCTATAAAAGATTTTAACCGGAACCTTATCATAGGAGAGGTTGTCTTGCACACCTAGACTCCCAATAGGAAGAATGTACTCGGGATCACCGATACACTTCTTAAGCATGAAAACATAGAACACCGGATGAACCGAAGACAATTCACTAGGTAACCTCAACTCATATGCAACCTAACCAATCTTTTGCAACATTTCATACGGACTCACATAACGAGGACTCAACTTCCCTTTATTTACAAATCTCACCACCCCTTTCATAGGCAATATTTTTAGATACACTTTATCACCTTCTTAAAATTCTAATAAGTCTCTTCTCCTATGGTCGGCATAAGACTTTTGCTGGCTATAGGCTATTTTCATGCGATTTCTTTTAACATGAACTTTTTCCAAACTCTTATAAATCAATTCGGGACCCAAAAGTGAAGACTCTCTCACTTTAAACCATCCAATTGGAGATCTACGTCTCCTACCATACAAGGCTTCATAAGGAGCCATAGATATAGATTAATGGTAACTATTGTTGTAAAAAAACTCAACCAAAGGCATGTGTTTTATCCCAATTTCCCTTGAAATCAATTATACAAGCTCTAAGCATATCCTCAAGGGTTTGAATACTATGCTCCGCTTTACCATCCGTTTGGGGATTAAAAGTGGTGCTTAGATTCACCTTGGTACCCAACCCTTTTTGGAATGACTTCCAAAACCTAGATATAATTGTGCACCCCTATCTGATATGATGGATAACGGAATGCCATGGCGACACAAAATCTCATCTATGAAGATCCTTGCATAATCCTCTGCCGAGTAAGTGGACTTGACAGGAATAAAATAAAAGGATCTAGTCAATCTATCCACAATCACTCATATGGAGTCATGTTGCTTTTTTGTCCGAGGCAAACCTATCACAAAATCCATATTAGCGTCTTCCCACTTCCAAGTAGGAACTTGGATTTCTTAAAGTAAATCACCCGACTTTTGGTGTTCGACTTTCACTTGTGTGTAATTTGGACATTTTTCAACAAATTCTGCTATGTCCCCTTTCAAGCCTTCCCACCAAAACACTTCTCTAAGGTCATGATACATCTTTGTAGAACCCGGATAAATGGAATAACGGACCAACGAGCTTCCTCAAGAATCCGGTTCCTCACGCCATCTACATTGGGAACACACAACCTTCCTTGATACCTCAAGACACCATCACCCCTAAGGAGAAAGACTGATTAAGATTACCAATAACCAACTCCTTCAACTCCATCAATGGTTGATCAAGATGTTATTTGGACTTAACCTCAACCACCAAAGATGATTCAGAGTTATGATGGACCATAAGACCACCATTCGGAGAATCTTCTAATAAACACCCAAACGAGCCAACCAATGAACATCTTTCACTAGGTCTTTCTTGACTTCTTCTACATGAGACACACTACCCATGTTAGAGCATCCGCAACCATATTGGCCTTTTCGGGTGGTAGAGAACACTCATGTCATAATCTTTCACCAATTCCAACCACCTTCTTTGTCGGAGATTTAACTCCTTTTGAGTAAACACATATTGAAGACTCTTGTGGTCCATATACACATCAACATGGACACCATACAAATAATGCCTCCATAATTTCAAGTCAAATACCATGACCGCAAACTCAAGATCATAAGTTGGATAATTCTTCTTATGCACCTTAAGTTTTCTAGAGGCATAGGCTACTAGTTTCCCATATTGCATAAGTACACACCCCAAGCCCACTTAGGATGCATCACAATATACAATGAAGCCCTTGGTACCCTCCCGTAAAGTCAGCACCGGAGAGGTAGTAAGTCTATCTTTCAAGATTTGTAAGATTGTTTCACATGCCTCCGACCACTGAAATTTCATACTCTTTTGGGTCAAAGTAGTCAAGGGAGCTGCAATGGACGCAAAACCATCCACAAACCTCCTCTAATAACCTAGACCCAAGAAACTCCTAATATCGGTTGGAGTCAATGGCCTAGGCGAACTTTTCCACCGCCTCGGTTTTTTTGGATCAGCCTCAACTCCCTCACTAGAGATGATATGACCAAGAAACGCCACCGACCTCAACCAAAACTCACATTTACTATACTTGGCAAATAGTTGGTTTTCCTTAAGCACTTGTAACAGCACCCTCAAATGGTCCATGTGTTCACCCTCAAATGGTCCATGTGTTCACCCTCATTTTTTTTAATAGACCAAGATGTCTTCAATGAAGACAATGACAAATGAGTCTACATAACTTTGAAACACCATATTCATGAGATCCATAAATGCCACCGGGGCATTAGTGAGACCAAAGGACATTACTAAGAACTCATAGTGACCATATCTTGTTCGAAATGCCATTTTTGGTATATCCTCACCTCTCACCCTAAGTTGGTGATACACTGATCTCAAGTCAATCTTAGAAAAGTAGCTTGCCTCTTCAAGTTGATCAAATAAGTCGTCAATCTGAGGGAGAGGATACTTGTTCTTAATAGTGACTATTGAGTTGGCGATTCTCAATGCACATTCCAAGGGACCCATCCTTCTTCTTCACAAACAAAATCGGAGCATCCCATGGAGAAATATTAGGTGTACTGAAGCCTTAGACTAGTAACTTCTTGAGTTGAGCCTTCAACTCTTTCAATTCGGCCGGAGCAATTCGATAAGGAGGAATTGAAATGGGATTGGTATTCGGTAGCAAGTCAATACCAAAATCAATTTCCCATTCGGGAGGGATCCCGGGAAAATCATTAAGAAAGACCTCCGTAAAGTCTCTTGCTATGAGGACTAACTAAATGGGAGGATTTTCGTAGTCTAAATCATTGACTCTTACAATGTGATATAGACACCCTTTTGAGATCATTTTACAAGCCCTAAGACAAGAGATAATACGACCTCCCCGATTAGAATTTCCCCCCTTCCACTATAAAATGGGTTCATTTGGAAAATTGAACTTGACTATTCTAGTCCTACAATTAATGGAAGCAAAACAATTATGCAACCAATCCATCCCCAAAATGACATCAAAATCGACCATATCAACTTCTATTGATTCGACATGAGTAACTCTATAGGACAATTTTTATATACCCTCTTTGGAACTACCGACTCACCTACCGGGGTAGTTACCATGAAAGGTTCATTTAGAATATCGGGCAAACTATCAAACTTTCTAGCTATCAAGGGAGTAACAAAAGATAATGTAGCACCCGAATCAAGTAAAGCATATACATCAATAGAGAAGACTTGTAATATACCGGTCACCACATCGGGATAACTCTCTTGTTCACCCCTAGAGTGAAGTGCATAAAAGCGATTATTCTTTGGAGGATCGACATTAGAACCACTAGCTTGAGCTTGCCCGCTACCTTTGTCTTGCTCTTTCATATTAGGGAAATACCTAACTTTGTGTCCACTCTTGCCACACCCAAAGCAATTGTCCATCCCAACAAGGCAATCACCATAATGCTTCTTGCCACATTTTCCACAAGTTGGCTTCTTGCTTGGTGAGCTAGTACCTCTTTCCTTTTGAGACTTAGGGTTAGACACCTTATCATCACGAGCCTTGGGAAATTTTGTAAGAACTTGTTTAAAAAACCTCTTCTTGAACCTAGGCTTGTCTTCAATGTCAAGCCTACCCTTTGAAGAACTACCTTCATAAGACTTGGACTTCTAGCTCCCTACTCTTTTTCCTTATCCTAGTTTCTTCCACTTGTTAAACATGAACCATGATAAGAGAGATATTCATATTATCATGAAGCATAGTCGAACGAAATTCTTCCAGCAAGACATCGGACACTCCTGTAAGAAAATGAATCATCTCATCCCTTGGATTTGAAACCAAGGATGGAGCATACTTGGAAAATTTAGTGAATTTCAAGGAATATTCAAGTACACTCATACCTCATTGACGAAGGTTTATGAATTCTTCCACTTTATCTTCCCTACTCTCTCTAGGAAAGAACCTATCAAGGAAAGACTTCTTAAAGATCTCCCAAGTCACCGGACCACCTCTTAGTGCCCTGTTATCCCTCCATGGCACATACTAAGTTTGGGGGCCATCTTTGAGTTGATAAGCCGCTAGCTCGACGTTCTCAATTGAGGTCAGACCCATAACATTGAGAATATTATGGACATCATCGAATAAATCTTGAGGGTCCTCATCCGACCTCGACCAAAGAACATAGGTGGATTCATTCTAGAAAAGTCTCTCAAACGCGAGGCCATAGTGTTAGCATGTTGAGGCACTCGAGGTCCAACCTCCCTATTCACTTGGGCCGTCATGGCTTGAACTTGGGAAGTGACGACATTATCTTGAGAGGTCATCACTTCTGCCAAAGTGAGAAAGGTTGACCTTATATCTCCATCGGTCATTGGTGGAAGAACATCCGGAACTTGATCACACATATCAAATTCTTCAAGTGGAGGCACTTAGTTGTCATTAGCTCCCACATTAGCCATTTCTTCTTCGTCCCTTCTTGTAACAACCCTAAATATGGATAAGATAAGAAATGCTTAATGTGTCAAGAATGCCTACGATTATACCATGGTTCACACGGATTGATGCGCGTAGAACCAGACCTCGGAACCCTTGCTACAGCCAAGCCAACTGACTTGGGGAGTTATTTGATCTTGGAAAGGTTGGGTTCAACCATGTAGGTCTCTCGAATACGAAGATTTACTCGAAGGAGTCTTTACCGGACTTAAAAAGAGGAAATCTTAGGTTTGAAGGGTCTAGGGGTAAATGGTCTTTTTCCTGGCTAAGGATAGTATCGTAATTATCCTAAATATATAATTAATTATTTAATTAATAAGGTGGAGGGGTAATTTGGGGAGAGAGAGCCGAAATTGAGCTCTTGAAGTGAAGTCTTGCTCCACCCGGGTTCGACCTAGGTAGAAGCAATGAATTAATGTGATTTTTATTTAAGCTATTGAATTAATGTAATTAATTAATAATTATTATTCATTAGCTGATTTAAAATAAAATAAAAATCAGATTTTTAATAATTAACTAAACCTTATTTGACTAAGTCCTAAACTAGACTCCTAAGCCTAATATAACTCCCACTCTCTCACGTCTATCTCTCAACTCTCACGCTCAATCTCTCTTATTCTTTAACACGAAAATTCTCTGCCAAAATAAGATACAAAAGCATAAAAATAAACCAAGTTCTTCACACTTGAAGAACTCACACGAAATCACAAGAAAACAAACGTTAATCGCACACTAGGCTAAGGGAGGTTGTCATTCGAGTGGAGTTGATATTGAGGAGGCTTAGACGTGTTCTTGGGTGAAGTTTTTGGGAAGCACGTCAAGGGTTTAACGTCAAAAAGGTATGGGTTTTCTTCTCTCTTGGTCCCTTTCCCAAGAGACCCCTTAAGGATCATATCATTCATTCGAAAACTAGGATTGTTTCCCCTTTTGCATGCCCCTGTCACTAGCTCCCAATGAATCATAGGTTGGGTATGATAGCTGGTAGATTTAGGTGTATGTTATGTTTTCGTGATGAATATGATTATGTTTGTGTACTTGAAATTGTATGAAAGACAACCATGTATTCGAAATTTTGTGCAAGTGTGTGTATGTGCAAAAATGTTACTGTAAATGGAGTCCTTGGCTTAAGGCTTCAAATTGATAATGTTTTGGTTGTCATTTTACGTGCATAAACCTATGTAAATAGTGATTTTCATTAAAATGGAAGTGTGGCTGATTTGAGTATAAATATTTTGGCAAAACGAACCTATGAAAATGCACCCCAAAAATATGTTAAAAGATCTATGAATTTCCCTAAGATTTCAAGTTAAAATGTTGGTGAAAATAAGCTAAAAATATGACTAAAATTCCAGCCAACTTACAAGCTTAGTTTAGGCTAAATGTAGAGGAATAAATCTGGAAATTTATTTGAGAATAAAGGGATGAGGCCACCAGGATCCGAACCTGTGACCTCACCCGTGTACTGCCTTGAAATCGCACGAAAAGAAATGGGATTAGGGGGAATCGAAGTGGGGTATGCTGGCTGAAAATGTAGAGTACAAAAATTAATAAAATAAAATGGGAGGAGTGGGAATCAAACCCACGACCTCCAGGCAGCGAATGAAGTGAAAGAAAAATAAAAGAAAGGAAATGTGAGGCGTGGGAATCGAACCCACGACCTCAAGGCTGTGAAGGAGAGTAAAGGAGAAAGGGAGAAATAAAAAGAAAATAAAGTGAGGCTGTGGGGGCTCGATCCCACAACCTCACTGCCAACGCATAAATAAGTCAACATTTAAACGAAAATAAAATAAGAAGGCTGTGGAGGTTCGAACCCACAACCTCTCAGTCCCAAGCAAAATAAAGGAAAAATAAAGAGAGGCTGTGGGGGTTTGATCCCACAACCTCATGGTCTATGCGAATTGGACAAGAAAAATTAAATGAAAAAATAAAAGGGGCTGTGGGGGTTCGATCCCACAACCCTTAGGCCAAATAAGAGGATAATCCAAGGAGAAAAATAAAGAGAGAATGTTGATGTTGGGGCTCGATCTAGGGTCCCAATGTCATGAGGATTAATAATAAAATCAAAGAAAAATGTAAGTGTTGTCCAAGGGATTCGAACTTGGGTTCCCTTGCCCAAATTTCCGTATTGATACATAAGTCATACGTGAATTAAATGTTCAAGAATAATGCCACCTACTTAGATCGAAATCGAGATCTTGGCATACATACAAGATAAATAAGTCTTGTACTACATAATCTTAGGAATATATGAGTCACTTAACGAACTATGAATGAAGCCTCATGGCTTGTATGTATAGACCCATAAGTCTAGCATACGTTTAAAAATAAGTGAACCTAAGATGTATGTAATGAAATGAAGTAACCCTAGAAGGGTTAAGTACGAGTGTAAAATACACTAAATGGCCAAGTGCATTGACATACGATGAAATGATTATTATGTAATGAAATGATGAAACCCTAGAAGGGTTAAGTAAGAGTGTGAAACACACAAATGGCCAAGTGCATTGGCATATGATGAAATGAACATTCACGTAAAATGGGGTGAGTAATTATGAAGAGCAATTGTGATAATGTTAATTAATGTGGTGAAAACATGATATGAGGCTAATGTAAAAGATGAGAACAATCTCAAATGAGCCTAAGTAATTGTTACCAAAATGTACTCACCTATGAGAGTGTAAAGTTAATGAAGAGACCAGTCTCTATGAACACTCTAACATAAGTATTGAGATTAACACACTTAATACTAATGATGAGATGAGAAATCATCTATTGAGCTATGATGTACTCATACTAGAAGCCAGCTTCCATGACGTATGAGTTGAATGTAATGGAACTTTATACTGAGCACCGATAGACTAGCTATTAGCGGTGATGCCTTCTTTCGGAAAGGGCGGAGGTTCACGTAACTCTCATGAGATGAGACTGTCCGGCTTGCCGAATATGGGTCTCCTTATATCTCCTGGTCTTTGAACCTATACTGCCAATATAGGGATCTGGCGGGGTTAAATTCCCATGTACGCTAGCATGTTTTTGGTCATTTTGGCCGGTGATTCCACCTCTTTTCGGTGTGGGGGAGACAGTGGATTTCATGATGCTCACATGATCTATGTCGGTTAAAGTTAAAGTTCCCAATGAATGAATGAGGCCAGCCTCAAATGATGCACATAATGAAATCAATGATACCAAAGGTGTTAGGATAGGATAACCAAGAGGTGAGCTAGACTCAAGTAATGACACTAGGTTATTCTTGATCATTGCACATCAAACCCGATGAAAGTCTTAAACTACATCCTAGGTATAGCTGGTGTTCACACTAGCCTATGAACGAAATGAAATGAAGTACGTATGAATGAATGAAGCAGACTCTGTGTTTGCTAATGAAGACTCCCTAGTTTAGGTCCCATATGTTGAGCCCTCATTTTGGAAAGTCTTAATGTCAAGTCCATGATTCCAAGGTCTCATGGCATATGAATGAATGTTATAAAAGATGTTTTGTGCTATATGCTATGTGATATGTGCTATGTGTAAGATGTTATGTGCTGTGCGCAATATGATAAGTATGATGATGTATGTTACTCTCATGGCATGACTTTCCTAATCCAAATTTGGAAAGTTCACTAACTTTCCTAATCCCAATTTGGCAAGTCCAGTGACTTGACTTTCCATAATCATGTTGTTAGAAAAGAGCTATTCTTCCTCATGCATGTCCTTGGTGTGTGCTTGCATATACCCATACTTAGTACAAGTGTGTACTAATCGCATACAACTCTATATTTTTAGGTGCAGGTGCAGGTGGATGCTAGAGCTTACAGGTTGACGTTGCAGCTATCCGGACGTGGAGCTTTCATCCGGACTTGGTAGGACCCCATGCTTTCGAGGATGTCTACCGTTAATATCTAGCTTAGATGTAGGCTTTAGCTAATGGAGCATGTTCCACTAGTGTTTCTTTCCGTTTTTATTTCAGACATTGTATTGGTGCCATTTTGGCAATTATACATTTATTACAGTATTGAACTATTTCTTTCATTTGATTATCTCTATATTAGATGGTTGATTTGTGAACGCCCATGATGTTAAGTTTAAAAAAGTTTAGCATGAAATAAGAAAACAAAAACTTAAAATTTTCCACTAAAATTAACCTAGATGAAGTAAGAATGACGTATGTAGGCTTGTCTGCGACCTCTGAGAGGTCAACGATGCCGGTCTCGTCTGGGGTCTAGATTCGGGTCGTGACACTTCTAGCAGATGCTCTTCGAGAATTCATACCTATAACCACGATATAAGGTTTAGGTGAAAGCGCATAATTGTACTCTAGAGGCACGACTTAGGAATACAAGAAAGTGAGAGTTTCTAAGCATCATATAGTGTCTCATTTATAAGTGTGGCGCGCTTCACAATTATGAATAAGAATCTACATAGACTTGGTTTAATGAGTCATCATTTCTAGGGATATTCAACCTGATGCTCTGACACCAAGTTTGTCACATCCGAGAAGTACCCCTTATAAGTAACCAACGTCGTTGTCCTCGGAGAGGAATCGGACTAGCCTTTTAGCATTCATCATTATATTCATATGTTAAAAATGTGAATAATTTAAAACATCTTCTATATCAATCATGAGGTTTACATAGACCTCTCGCGTACACATAATATATTCATATTGAGTATATATAAACCCTTCGTATAAGAAGATTACATAGTTTTATACTTTTATGGAACACATATATATAAGATACAATATAGTCTTAAAACGGATGTCTCATATCATAACAATCTAAACGATATTATGGCAATTGGGCATAGCCCATACATCAATACAATAAAAGCTACATATAGGCTATACAATCTTAGTACTCAAACGAAAGAGAATGAACAAAGTGTCTTTAAGACTAATCAACATCAAATGCTAGAAAGTGGCATTGTCCTCGAAGTGATGAGGACCTACCCAACTTGGAGAATGAGAATCCAAGTCTTCCTTCAAAAGTCATCACGAACCCTTCAACGACCGGAACCTAAAAAGTTGGGGGAAAAGGGAGAAATGGGGTTAGCACATCACTTGTACTAAGTATAGGACCATATGCACATACAACATAGAAATCATTCTAAGAAGGGAAATTTCTTTAAAGCATTCTAATTTACTTTGAAAACACTTTATACACATGCAAGAACCAATACAAGTCATTATAACATATTCATTAAGTCAAGACCATGTACATCACAAGACCAACAACACTAAGTGTAGTCAAGTCAACATGCATATCAACATAATTGAGAACATCATCAAGACAACTCTATCATCAAGTTATAATATATACAAGCATGTATAAGAGTTCATAACATCATAACCAAAGTAAGATCATTACTCATGAACCCTCATTAAGTCCACTTGTGAAATGGCTATGTAAGGCCCCATAACCTCAATCAACCAAGTAAACCCAACCAGAACCAAAAACAATGCCCAACTTCCCATACCATATCATTAAGAGTAAACATCATCATACCTTAGCAATAGAGACCAAACACATGTTCATAAGTAAAACCAACATCACATTGTGTCATTAACATGTAATATCATTATATACATATCATTTACATTTATAAGTATATACATACATAAGAAAATCCTTCTAAGACTCCCCCAAAGGCTAAATAGTGCAATGTATAGGTAGAATACCATACCCCTACCTAGACTAAGCTAAACCCCTTAGGTCATCCTAGTTAGAGTTCACTTCATTACTTTAGTTTACCTTTTGGTAACATCTTGCCTTAACCGACATAGACCACATGAGGTAATGTTCAAT
Source organism: Solanum sitiens (assembly GCA_016801875.1). Taxonomy (NCBI): domain Eukaryota; kingdom Viridiplantae; phylum Streptophyta; class Magnoliopsida; order Solanales; family Solanaceae; genus Solanum; species Solanum sitiens. The sequence goes on from JABWTJ010000842.1 coordinate 13,271, forward strand.
CTGGTGTCATTGAACCCTACAGAGAAAGAAGGTGGACTACTTTCCAAGGTAGTACAAATACATGAACATAGCATCCATGTGGATCCACTAGCTAGTATTCTTATGGGGGCAGCATCATTCAAGAACTAGGAGGTGTAGTTGGGACCCTCTTTATGATACATGCATTATAGTCTCCAATCTCATGAGTGCATTAGTGATCCTACATTCCCTATGTGGTAAGGGACACTCCTCACTCTAGTTCACTCGGTGCTGAGCTATAGTCCCTTTTGAAATGTCTTTGAGTCTTTATTAAACATCATAGCTTAGTTTAGGTCATAGGGTCTATCCCTTATATAATCATCATGATAGCTCAATAGGAATCGGATGAGTATTGTCCTTTCATTTCAATTCACACGTGTGAGGTTAGCACATTTACATATCACATTATAATAAGACACATTGGTAAGTTATCTCCATCCTTATTACATTTACATCTTAGCCAAAAACTCACAAACCATAATTCAAGACATTCTAATTCAACATCATACCAACCCTAATCAATCTTAACATAAAGTATACTTCAATACAACTTCATCACTAAACACAAGTAATCATAATTGAAGTAAAGAATTGAGATCACAAGACTTACCCAATATCCTTCACAAGCCATCATCAAGGTTTTTGCCATAAACCATCCAATTTAAACCAAAAATGGGTGCAATGTTATCACACATAGTAATCAACACAGTAATGAAGTCAATTGAATCACTATACAACAATTCATCACTAGTTCATAGCATAGGGTTAGGGACTTAGGTCAAATTCATGATTTATTTCACAACCTAGGTTAATTAATCAAGAACTAGCATAATTGAATTACAATGCATCATAATCTACTCCTAATTATCTAAAGAAATCATAAACAAAACAACGTAGAAAGTCAAATTCGTAATAGAAGAAAACCCACTTGGAAACTCTTTTTTTTTTAAATCAATTTGGAAGAACCCTTTGGGGAAAGAGATCCCAAAGGTGAAAGGAATACCATACCTTACTAATTGATGAAGTTTGATGGAGAACAACTCCCTTATTTCACACCAATAACCCTCCTTTGCTTGGTCTTCTATGAAGTTTCTTTATGAGGGAGAAAGAAGAGAGAAGGAAGAACAATTGGGTTTTGGGAATTATGAGAGTTAGGTTTAGTTTAATTAGGTTTAAGGTCATTATAGAGTTCATTAACTAACTTAATTATACCTCCCTTAACCTCTAACTAATTAACTAACCACTTATTTAACTAATTGAATTAATTAAAACGAAACAAGAAAACAATGGCCTGACCTACGAAACCCCGACTAACGGGCCGTAGGTCAGTCGACGACCTTGCCCCCCTCAGTCCTGGATATCCTTCGTAGGTGTCAGAGACTGGTACAAATGGACCTTTATCCAAAATGGCTAAGTGTTGGTCGACGAAGGCATCGACGTCCCGTCTATCCAACCACACCTCGTCGACTGAGGTCGGAGGTAAGCACTATTCAATTGACAACGTTTTGCCAAATTGCAAGGTTCCTCCTCAAGGACCCTTTGGTTGGTCCTTGAGGAGTCGTACCCGGACGTTTCAACTATAAACTTACTCTAATACTTTTTAGACACCTTACCACAAAATTTCATTGAATTCTAACTCCTAAAACCTTGTCAAATAGGCTAAAGCACAGTAGCACCTATTGAACTAGTTTCCGAATGTCATGGATGTTTCTTGATGTTTTGATTGTAAAACTTCCTAATTGAATTATATACATTATATTTGACCATGAAACAGTGTTACAATCCTTAGAATCTTATGTTAGGCTCTAGATTAGGCTTTAGACTTTTAGAGTATTACACCATGGTAGCTAGGCATGGAATCCAGAGCTATAACCTACTCCAATGGAGGGCGTTTTACTTGCCAATGGTAGAACTTGTACACATCCCATATAGGCACATGGTTAAGGAATATCAAGGGTTTCTATGTTCTCTAGCCTCATCCTTCAACTAGAGCTACTTCCCAAGCTCACTTGGTGCTAGCCTTTCTTCTCATATAGTAGTTCAACAAAGAAGTACATGAAGAGGTTCCATATAAAGTTCACAACCAAATCATAACACCTTACCAAAGAGGTCCCCTAGGGTTGCCTTACAATTTTTTAGAGGATAGCTCAATGACTTCCAAAGGATGATTTCATGTCATTCCAGCCAATCAATCTTAATTCCACCATTCACACAAGAAGTATACAATTACGGATTTCAATTTCAAGGATATAGGTTGAGGGCTCCACATAATTTGACCATCTCACTATGTTCAAGGCCACATGTCCATCACATATACAAGACTAAGATGTAAGGTCCCGAAAATGACATAGGTGAACTAGAGCCTAACATTATTGTTAACGTGGTGTGAGATACTAAATATGTCTATAATATTGTATTGAGGGAGTAGCTAAAGTATTAGGTGCATTGGAAGTTAAACGTCAAGGGTCAACCAAGACGTTCGATGACTAAGTCACCTAAGTGTCTCATGTGGGGGCCTATGTGTTTATATGTATATAATGAGGTTGTAAGGTATTAAATGAGTCTAATATGATGTTTATATATAGTGTGTCAAGTTTCGAGAAGTTTGGAGGTCAAATATTCAAGAACGTCCATGGCATTCGAAAGATGTGCCTTGAAATGACCTTGTGTGTCTAGGCATGTTTCGTCGAGTTTTACATGTTTGTTCTGAGTGAAATTCATGTGAGGTGTCCTAAACTCATATATGATCATATTTGCGTTGAAAAAGTCCGGGCAAACATCCCCAAGGACCAACCAAGGGTCCTTGAGGAAGGACCCATGCCGGTGGCCAAGACTGCCCAAGGCAGCCTCACCTACGGAAGCCAATCGACGGCCAGTGGGCTGGTCCACGGTCCGTGGGTAGTTACTTAGACTGGGTAGCTAATCTACCTGTCCCAAGTCTCTGAACCCATCGACAGAGGACAGGAGGGTCCGTAAGTGGACCTACGTCCCGTCAATGGGCAGACCATCGATGATAAGACCATGTCCCAGACCACGGACCAAAGGACGGTCCGTAGGTCAAGGTACGGTCCGTCGATGGTACCGTACGTTGGTACATAGGCTGGGAAACACATCCAGCCACTGAACCAATTGACGGGAGGACAGGACGGTCCGTTTGTGGACAAACGGTCCGTCGACTACCCACCGTCGATGGTGCTGTCCCTGAGTGCAGTTCACTGCCAAGTTAAGGGGTGAACTTGTAAATTCACCCCACTTCCAAAAATAGACTTTGGAGGTTGATAAGGGGTATATTGGGTATTTTATAGGTGGTTATAAGGCTTTAACACTAAGAAGATTTCATTCTTAAAAATTAAAACCCCAAAATACCTTAGAAATTCCCCAAGACTCCATTGAAGCCCAAAGTCAAGGAAGAGCTTGGTGTGACGAATTGACTGGAGATTCTTCATCAAAGTGAAGAATTAGATTCATTTAGGTATGAATTTTGATCCTTGAAACTCATTTCATCAAGGATCCCAACTTTCAAAGATGTTTTCTAAAGTTTTAAAAATATGAATTGACCTTTTTCATGATCTACCATGGGTTCTTGCATTAATGGTTTTTAGTCATTGTTTAGTGATTGAATTGTGGTTATTAATGTGATTTTAACTCAATTAAACTATGAACCCATGAAATTGATGAACCCTAAATTTTGACTAACTTATGGGTTTTTTGATATTGGTGTAATGTTTATGAATTCATGTGTAGTTTCTTATGCGCTTTCTAATGGTGTAAGAATTGTAATCAATTGTTATATAATTGGTATTATATTATTAAATCTATGTTTAATTGTTTTAGATTTCATTGATTATCATAATTGTGTATTGAATTGGTGTTCATGGCCATGGGTAAGGGCCTTATGATGTTGAATTGGGTGATTGTATTGGCTTGAAGTGTTGAGGATGAAGAGGTGGTACGCTGCCTTATTTAATTTATTTTAATGTTAATTATACTTCAATTATGTCATAATTGGTTTGGTCCACTTTTTGTGGCGGTGTTATGTGAATTGATGTGGCCTTGTCGGTGTTATTTTAAGTACATTGATAACATGGCCTTGTTGGCACTACTTGAAGTTATATGTCTATTTGTGTAGTTGATCATATCTACCTATGTGTGAAAGTATGTGTTAGACTATTGATACTATCTAGGTAATCATGTTATGCTATGACTATGTGTTAAGTGTGTAGTCTTAGAGTTGATACTTGGTTGTTCCCAATTTGGCTAAATGAGTCTAAAATGGTTATGTTGATGATGTTAAGGTCATGAATAGATTCACTAAATAATGTTAAGGGTCATTCCTAAGTGTCTAAAGAAAGATAGGCTATATGTGTTAAATGGAAGTATGTTGTGTCTTGTTTAGGTAGACTTGTGTCCCTTACTTGATACTTATGTGAATATGTGATGTATTGACTTAGGAACTTAAAGAGTCTTAGTAATAAATGAATGAATGTTAATTGAGACCTTGAATGATGATAAGAGGGTCCTTTATGTGAAACATGGAACCAAGTGATAAGGTTATGAAACTTGAAGTCGAAAGCCGTAATGGTATCCTTCATGTAATGAATGATGGACTTAAGGTTGATTGGCTGGAACGGCATCACATCAATCCGTAGGAAAGTCATGATGAGCTTCTTGTCTCCATAGTGAGATAGCCCTAGCGTACCTTGCTTTGGTAGGGTAAATGTAATTGGGTCATGAACATGATATGGAACGCATTTGTATGAACCTTATTGTGACTTAATCTATGAGAACAAAGGCTAGAACCGAGTGAGTATGGTAAGGGAAGTAGTCCTAGTTAAAGAGTGAGACTAGAATACAAAGAAGCCCTTCATATTTCCTTAACCATGTGCCTACATGGGATGTGTATAAGTTCTACCATTGGCAAGTAGAACACCCTCCATCGGAGTAGGTTACAACTCCGGATTCCATGCTTTGCTATCATGGTCTATGTCGGTTATTGCCTATTCTCATCATATGGGATGCGTATTAGCATTTGAAAATTTCTATGAGGTTTAGGTGGTGGTATGGGATGCTATCTAGATATTGCATAATAGGCTTTAAAGATGTTAGTAAGAGTACCTAGGTCTTATCAAAGACCATTATCTGAATGTCCTTTATGTTATGTCTCTTAAATGAAATAATGAACTAATGACTTAATGATATAAAAGTATGTACATGAATAAGTACCTAATCTAAAGTGACTTAAGGATTCCTTAGTTAAAGTGTGAATAAAGGATGATCTCTTCATGTCTTATCTTTGGAAGTCTTGAGAATGACTCTAGTTAGGGAAGTTGTTTGATATGTCTGACATGATCTAAACCTAGGAAGTCTTAAGGATTATTTAGGTAGCCTTGAAGTGGATGTATGGATGTTCTCTTCTAGGAGTACTTAAGTAAGTCTTTTGATAGCCTTGGTAGGGGAGATTGTCATATCTTATATGTTATTTATGTTGATGTATTGTCGGTGTATATGTGTTTCATTATTAGTAATCTTAAGGATCGTTTAGGCACATCTAGAGAGGGTGTATGGGCGGTCTCTCTTTGTGTGACTTAAGTGAATCTTAGGATGACGTTAGTGAGAAGACTACACACTAGGATGTATTTAAAAGGTAAGAAAGAGACTTCACTGTAACAGTGAAGTTATTCATTGTACAGTTAAGTGAGGTCACTGTTAAGTGTCTTCTTAAATCTGATCTTTGGTTTTAAACGATTTCATATGTGATTCTAAGTTGCTAAATGTTGTTCTTATGATGATATGATGATGCAAAAAAAAGGATGCATATTTCGAATAAATGTTCGTTTTCCATGATTTTATGCATAATGCCATACATAGTACATGTGGTTGTACTAATTCCATGCTTTATTTCTATCTATATAGTTCTTGGTAGGTGATGAGCTTTGGGAAGAAGACTTGAACTAGGAGATCGTTCAAGAAGAAGTTTGAAGTATGTCCTCACTTGACTCGAGGGCATATATGTCAATTTATGTTTCATTTTATGAAGTTTTGTAATAGACTATATAGTAGTACGTTTTCAATTTCGTATGGGCCGTGTCCCAAGTATTCTTGTGTCTTTAATATGATGATTCGAGACTTAGCATTACATATTACTATACATCAAAAAGTCTTTAAGACCATGTTATTGTTTTTATGAAAAGCTTTAATTTCGCACTACTTTTCATTATGTATATTCGATGAATGATATGATAGGCTTGTATGAGACCTCCGAGAGGTCGAATACGCCAGTCGTAATCCAAGATTGCACCCTAACTTCTAGGTTGTGGTTTTGGGATGTGACAAAGGAGCTTTAGCATACTAAGTCAAGAATCTCCCATTCACATTCAATAGGTATCAAGTAAGGGACACAACTCTACCAAAACAAGACATACCAATACTTCACTTTATCACATATATCATACCACTTAAGAATCACATAGGCACAACAAGGTCAACCATAGGTCACCCTATACACTACTATAGAACCTTCAATATAACCATAATAAGAATCACATAACCAAGTAGGAGGAATCATGCATCAACTCTAAGACTACACACATAACGACATAGTCATAGTCTAACATGATCACCTAACATCAATAGAAGAACACATACTTTCACCTTAATCACAAGTAGAAATATATGATCATACTTCACATAAATCAACTACACAAACCATCAAAATATATCAAGTAGTGCCGAAAAGCCCATGAACATCATAATGCATAAATTAACGCCGACGAGGCCACATAATTCACAAGTAAAGCACATAACACCGCCACCATAAATGGACCATACCAATCAACACATAATTCAATTACATAATATAAAGATAATTAGGTCAGCGTACCACCAATCCATTTTCACCACTTCAATCCATAGCTAAATCATCTAATACAATACTTTTGGCCCTTACCCATGGCCATGATCATCAATGCAATACGAAAATCATAATACTCAATGAATCTGAATCAATTCAATATAAATTCATCAATCTAAGACAACCTATACATCAATCCAATACATTTCTTGCATAATTCAATAGCCCAAAAGGAATCTACACTAGAATTCATTAGCATTGAGACATGATAACATAACCCAAATTATAGCCAAATTGAAGAGTTTATGTTTTGCATGTTTCCATGAATATTTTAGGTAAACATCATCAAACTAACATCAATTCAATCAATATTCAATTATTCAAAACGTTTTATGCTAGAACCCATGGCTAGATCACAAGTTAGAAATCTATCTTTTGAGAAAGTCTTAGAAATTCACTTTGAAGATTGGCTCCTTGATGATAGATGATTCAAGGATTAAAACCATACCTATATGAAGATAAACCACGGAAATTGATGAAGAATCACCAACCAAACTTCAATCCAAGCTCTTCCTTGAGTTTGGGCTCCAATGGAGTTGTAGAGAATTTCTTAGAGATTTTGGATTTTGATTTAGAATAATGAATTCATCTAGATAGTTAGGACTTATAAACCCACTTAAAATACCTAGAATACCCTAATAAAACCTCACAAACATACATTTGGACGTGAGGTGAATTTGCCAATTCACCCTTACATTTAACAGTAAGTTGCGCAGGAAAACAGACCCATCGACGCCTGCCCAACGATGGGGCGTTGGTCCAACGACGGGCCGTCATGGCTGGCCGTCATTGGATAAGAGACCTTACTTTAGGATCTTAAGCTCCCGATGCTAAGCCTTGAACCACTCCACCATCTACGGGGCGTCGACCAGCCTACTGGTCGTCGATTGCCTCAGTCGTTTGGGGCTGGTCTAGACAGCCTAAGGCTCTTGTGAAGGGTCCTTCCTCAAAGACCCTTGGTTTGTCCTTGGATACTTTTGCCCAGACTTTTCCAACCCTAATATGCATGTATACGATTTTAGGACTTCTCATATCATTTTCATCGAAAACGAACACATAAAACTCGACGAAACATGCTAAGAAAGATAAGGTCGTTTAAAGGCAAACCTTTCGAACGTCATGGATGTTTTTGGACGTTTGACCTCCAAATTCATGAAAATTGACAAACTTCCTATAAACATTATTATTACTCATATAAGTAACTCATAAGATCATTACACACATATAAGCACATAAAAACACATAAGGCTTATAGGTGACTTAGTCGTCGAACGTCTTGGTCGTCCCTTGACGTTTGACTTCCAATTCACCTAAATATTTAGAAACTGCCTCATTACCACATTATATACAATTTTAGGACCTTATAAACTCATGAAAAATATGTTAGGGTCTAGTTTCACCTAAGTCATTTTAGAGGTGTCACATTCTCCCCCATTTGGACAACATTCATCCTCGAATGACACTTGCCACTATTCGAACACTTCCTAGAGTAGAGATTCAACTAAAAGATCATAAACATACCACATAACACCTTATACAATGCACACAATCTTGGATAAAACATCAATCTCACATACTCAAGAGACTCACAACACAACAAGAAGCTAGAAGCAAATATACAATTCATCATGCCATAAGACTCACATTCTTCATTCCAAATAGAAAGAACTCCTTTTACATTCATTATAATACATCAGTTCTATACACATTACAACAATTTTCAACCAAAGAACAATTTTGTCAATTTTCCAGAAATTTTACAGTAAGCTGCGAGATATTTCAGTGAACATGCTTCAAAATTTAAAAAAGGCAACCTTTAGACAATTGATGATAAAAACATGACAATATAATAGGTAAAACCATATAAACTAATTTTACAACATAATCACAACTTCATAAAATGAACAATGCAAGGAATCAATGAAATTCAATTCCACAAGACTCCTAAACACAATGCAACATTCAACATACTATTATGACCATCTAGCTCCTCTATTAACCATACTCCCCCACTTAAAAGGAACTCATAAACAAAAGAGAGAATACTAGAACTTACCATCATCATCATCCTCATCCGGCTTTGATCCTCTAGCCCGGAGTTCATAGAAGCTATTCTTCTTTGGAGCATTACCACCCGGAACACTTGGAAGAACTTGCTTACCTTTCTTTCCTATAGACGCAATAGTAGGACAATCCCTAACCTTGTGTCCATCCTTACCAGAGCCAAAACAACTGCCGGTACCCAATAGACATTGCCCATAGTGTCTCTTTCCACAGGTAGCACAAGTAGGCTTACCAGTTTGAGAACCACTACCCTTCTCATGTTTGACCTTAGGTGCACTAGCTCCATCTTGTATTGGAGCTCTCTTCTTGAACCTAGGTTGGTTTTTCTCACTATATCCATGCCTCTTCAAGCTTCTAGCAATCCTACTAAGTTTAGACTCCGCAATGTATTGAGCATACACCATGAGTCTAGAAAAATTCATGTCACCATGGAGCATGGTCGTACGACACTCTTATTTAACTAGGTCGGCAACACTGGTCACAAACCTACTCATCTCATCCCTAGGGTTAGACACTAAGGATGGGGCATACCTAGAAAACATAATGAATTTAAAAGAATATTCCTCAACACTCATATAGCCTTGATTGAGATTGATAAACTCCTCAACCTTCACCTCCATCCTCTCAATGGGAAAGTACTTTACTAAGAAAGCCTCCTTGAACTCTTCCCACTCTATGGGACCCGACTCAATCGACCAATTATATTTCAGTTCAGTGTACCACACTATATCAACCTACCAAAATTGGTACGAAGCTCACTCCGCCTTCTCCCTAGAAGTCATCCCATTGCACTCAACACCTTATAAACACCATTTAGGAACTCTTGGGGATATTCTCCCACCTTAGAGATAAGAAATATGTCATAGTGCTCTCCAAAATATTCATTCTTGGATCAATACCCCTATTCACATGAGTAGTCATGGCTCGGGCTAAAACAAGTAGAGCCTCTTCAATCTTCCCATTAGTAATGTTACACCCTCAAAATGAGCTAGGTTGAACTAGTGCCTAAGATTTGTGTCATGATGTTTTATAGTCATAAAATGGTTAATAATAGTTTTCATATGCAGTATATAAAGTTTAGAAGTGTTTGGACGTCAAACATCCAAGAACATCCAAGACGTTCGGAAACTAGTTGAAGTTGAACTAGTGTGTCGTAGTGTTTTGTAATGATATTTTGGGGGATGGTTTGAAGGTGAAATTCAGTACCTAGGGTTCCTACGCGTATACTGATATTAAAAGGGTCAAAACGTCCAATAACGACGCCTCGGGAACCATCAAAAGGGTCCCCGAGGAGGACCCACACATGGGCCAGCGAAGCTTCCAAGCAGCCAAGAATTGGCATGCTGCTGCGCGACATGCAGCTGTAATGCAGTAGGAAAAAGTTTTGCCTTGCGACACGGGTCTGTCAAGAACCATTCTGTCCAATAATTTTTGAAAAAAAGATTTGGAAGTGTCTCCGCGACGCGCAATAAAGTCCAAATTTTGTTGCGTTGTTTTTAAGTCAAATTTGAGTTGGTTAATTTGTCCAATAAATGTAGGGGTCTTTTGGATAATCTAGGGGTGAATTATGGACGGTTATAGGACCTATTTAAACCCCTAACCTCACCAATCAAATCTAAACCCTCAACTCAAAACAAAACCTCTCCATTCACTCTCTCCAAAACTCCATTGTTGAAGCTTTGAAACTCCAAGGAAGAAGATAGATTTCTCAAGTTTTTCTCCATAAATCTTGTGGGATTTTCATCACAATTAAAATATGGTTATTAATCCTTGAAATATCTTTCTTCAAGGATTCAATTCTAATGATTTTCCAAAGATGATCAAAAACATGAATTCTCCAATTTTGTGATCTAGCCATGGGTTCTTGCATAAAAGGTTGTGAATCAAAGTTTTAGGATTTAATTGATGTTAATGCAATGTTTTAAATCTATAATTCCTATGAACCTATGCAAACCATGCAATCCTTATTTTGACTATTTTATGGGTTAAGTGATCTTGTCTCAATGCTTATGAATTCTAGTGTAGTTTTCTATGGGTTATTGAATGATGTAAGAATTGTATTGAATTGATGCATAGGATGTCTTAGATTGATAAATCTATATTGAATTGACTTAGATTCATTGACTATTGTGATTTTTTTATTGAATTGATGATCATGGCCATGGGTAAGGGCCTATTGTATTGTAATGGACGAGTTAACTATGGATTGAAGTGGTGAGAATGGATTTGGTGGTACGCTGCCCTAATTCTCTTTATTTTATATAATGTAGGTCTTGAATTATGTTGTGATTGGTATGGTCCACCTATGGTGGCGGTGTTATGTGCATTATTTGTGAATTACGTGGTCTCGTCGGCGTTATTTTATGTATTATGATGATCATGGCCTTGTTGGAAAATACTTGACATATAATAATGATTTGTATAGTTGAATTAGGTGAAGTATGATCATATCTATATACTTGTGATTAACATGAATGAATATGTGCTTCTATTAATGATGTTATGTGATTATGTTAGACTATGACTATATCCTTGTATGTATAGTCTTAGAGTTCATGCATGATTCTTCCAACTTGGTTATAGAGTCTTATGATGGTTATATTGATGATATTATAGTAGAGAATAGGGTGACCTATGATGTTGATTATGCCTATGTGCTTATAAAATTATAGTAGAGAATAGGGTGACCTTTTTCTTGTATGTGTATGGATGAATGTTGAATGAAAGTCTAGGATCAGTATACCAAAGATGGTGCCCTTCTAAGCATGACTAATATGTGGAACCTTCTATATAGAAAGAAGGTTAAGAATGAGCTATCCTTATAGACCATTGAGTGGCAGACCTAGTGGACCCATCTTTGGTAGGTGCATAATGACTAGGTAATGGCTAAGAGATGGTACATTTTAATATGCCCTTTTTATTGAACTTACTCTATGAGAACAAAGGCTAGCACCGAGTGAATATGTTATGGTTTGTAGCTCTACTTAAGAAGGAGACTAGAGTACAATGTATCTCTACTTGAGAATGAGACTAGAGTGCATAAAAGACCTTGATATTCCTTAACCAAGTGCCTTGATGGGATGTGTCTTAGTTCTACCCCTGGCAAGTAGAACACCCTCCACCGAAGTAGGTTTATGACTCCGGATTCCATGCCTAGCTAGTATGGTCTATGTCGGTTATTGCCTACTCTCATCATGTTGGATACATGCTAGTGTTGGATAAGTACTATGAAGTTTAGGTAGTGGAATGGGATGCTATCTAGACATTTCACGATTAGGCTTTGAAGATGTTAGTGTGTGAGTGCCCTAGGTATTCTTAAAGACCATTAAGTGAATGTCCATAAGAGATGAATGTTTTCTAAATGACCTAATTAACATAATGACTTTAGTAAAGGAATGTTAATGAAAAGGGTACTTATCTGGAGTAGCTTTGAGGATTTCTTAGGTAGGCTTGAAGAAGGTGTATGGGCGGTCTCTTCATGTCTTACTTAGGTGAATCCTAGAGTAATTCTAGATAGGTAGTTTAACAAATAAAGTAAGAATAATCTTATCTTAGGTACTCTTAAGGATCATTTAGGTGTTCTTAGAGAGGGTGTATGGGTTGTCTCTCTTCGTCTCACGTAAGTGAGTCTTAGGATAACCTTTGGTGAGAGGGTTGCAAGCTAAAACAGGTCACTGTGAAGTTGAACTTAGTTCAATGTAAAGTGACATAGTTCACTGTAACATTCTTCAATATTTGATAAAATTCTTATGTGATATCTTATATGTTTCTAAGTTGTTAAATGCTGTTCTTATACTTATACTATGATGTTTTACTAAAAAAGAACATGTTTTATACAAATGTCCGCTTCTCATGATTTTATGAATTATGCCATACTCATTACAAGTGTTTGTACTAATTACATATATTTTGTCTATCTCTGAAGGTGTAGGTGGCATTTGAGAGGCGTCTCGAAGTGGAAGCTTGGATTAGTGTTCATTCAAGCAAAGAGTTGGTATGTCCTCACTAGATTCGAGGACATCTTGATGTTTAGATTTCCTTATTGGAAGTATTGTAATAGACTTAGCTATTTTCTATATGATGAAGTGTGGGCCGTGTCCCAATATATTCGTATGTCTAAGATGGCGACTTTCAGACTTAGCCTTTCATTATGTTTTTCTACTAAAGAGATATTTTGAAGTATTAATATTTCGTGTGAAATTTTTTAATTGTACTACTTTTCATACATGTATGCAACGAATGGTACGAAAGGATTTGTACAAGACCTCCGAGAGGTCGAGTACGCCGTGTTTCAATTAGAGAATGCCCTAACTTCTAGGGTCTACACTCGGGTCGTGACAATCTTGGTATCAGAGCATAAGGTTATGAAAGTGGTCTTAGGAATCGAAAATTCTCAAAAAGCCATGTCTAGTAGAGTCTTGACCATCGGTGTGTAAGACCCCCAAATATGTTAGGGTGTCTAGAGCCTAAAATGTTTTTATTAATGTTATAAAGTCCTCAAATGACTTATAATTTGATTTAGAGGCAGTGTGTAAAGTTTGAGGTGATTTGGAAGTCAAACGTCAAGGGACGACCAAGACGTTCGATGACTAATCGCCTATGTGCCTCATGTGTCTATACACGCTTATATATGTATTGAATTAGCTTATGAAGTCTTAAAATTAATTTTAGTTATTTTTTATGGTAGTATATAAAGTTTCATGAAGTTTGGAAGTCAAACGTCCAAGACATTCAAAAGATAGCCTTGAGACATGCATGTGTGTCTTGATGGGGCCTTGCTTGTTTGGACGAGTTGTGAGTATTTGTTTTGGGTGAAACTTATGTGGGAGTTCTACAACTTTTTAAGGGTTGTATTTACATTGGAAATGTCTGGGTACGACTTTAAAAGGGCCATGCAAAAGGGCCCACAAGAAGGACCCAAGGCTGGTCGAGACATTGCCTTGGCAGTGTCAATGAACTGAACCAAACGACGGCCAGTTGGTTGACCAACGACCCGTAGGTGAGGTATAATAGATTTATACTTTGCTTGTTCAGGTCTCAACAAAAAATAGGCCAAGGAGCAATCGACAGAAGCCAAAGGACGGCCGGACGATTGACCAACGGCCAGTCGATGGTCATCCGTCGATGGTGGCCTGCAACACTGCCATGCGACTAATTTTTTAAAGGGGTGAATGGGAAATTCACCACACGTACTATACTGACTATAGTTGATTAATTTACCTATTTTGGGTGTATTTAAGTGATCAAACATGTGAACAACCCATTCTCAATCCCCTCTACACGAAATAAACCTTTCCCTCCAAAAATATTCTCCCTAGAAACCACCATTGTTGGTGAAGCTCAAGAACAGCTTGGATCTTGCATTTCCATGGAATATTCATCATGTTTTAGAGGTTCTCAACTAGATAAAGGTATGCTGATCCTTAATATCTATTTGTCCTTTCATCTAGAGAGTTAATCTCAAAGTTTCAAAAGAGATTTCATGATCCAACTTCTTCTTCTTCAATCTAACCATGGGTTCTTTATAAAAATGTTTTTAATGATTAAATAATTATTAATAGAAGTTAATATATTGGTTTTAACGTGATTTTGAATCCAATTGCATGATGAACCCATGTCCCTTCCCAAACTTGATTTAGCCCCTGCATGGACATTGTGATCATGGCTTGTTAATGATTGAATGTCGATTCTCTTATGTTGAATTGCTTATATTTACTGTTTTTAAGTATATTAATGTTGAATTGTTGACGAATAATCCATGAGGATCAATGTATGAAGAATTAAGTGTTACTAGCCTATGTTCCTATATGTTACAAAGAATTCGATTTTAGAAAAATTGTGTAGGATTTCAATTATGCATGAATCACAGTAGCTACCGCCTTAAGTTAACATTATGGATGAATTGTGGGTGTAAACCCTTGATGATCAAATTAAATAAAGTCTTGCATGAATTTATCTAGGTTCTTTTAGTCTATGAAGTATAAAGGCTATGTATGTGATATGATCTCGCATTGTGGTCAGATGAAGCATGATCTTCTTCTTAGTAAAGATATATTGAGCTACTGCCTAACATGAAAATTATTGTTAAAATATTATTGATGATCAAGGTCTTAGTGAATCAATAGTATTGGCTAATTCCTCTATACTCTAGCGAATTAATAAGTATAATGCTTTGTTGGAAGTTTGATCTTGAAGTGCTTTAAGAATGATTTCATTATGATTAAGTGTATGATTAGCTAATGCCTTAGAATGATATTATTGATAAAATATGATCTATAATTCATGTAAGTGAAATTGGTTGATGGTCTATGTCCTTCTACCTTCTAGTATGTTATTGTATTGTACTAGTTGTAGCATGACCTTGTAAGTAGCTTATACTTGATTTCATGTATGATTATGGAACTTTAGCTACTTCCCTATACTTGACTTATTTATGAAAGAGTAGTAATGGTCAATGATGACCAAAGGCTAAAGGATTGATAAGATTGATCTACTCTTATACTTCTCTATTTCTCTATAGTAATGTTGATGAAGCCTTGTGCGGTATTGTGTGGTATTTTCCACTTATGGTGGCGGTGTTTACTTTACATAATTATATATGTGTTGACCATGTCTTTTGAGGCAAATTTATGATTATATGAATGAGTGGTTATGATGATCACTTTATGTGTAACTTGTGCCTAGTCTTCTACTTGAGTTCTGAATCTTGGTTATGTTACTATTGTTATAAGCATGTAAAGGGTTATGTAATACCATGTGTAGGTGCTGCCATTAATGAAGTGTTAAAGATTTATGACCCCTACCCATGTACCCCTATGTGAATGTGTGAATAGCTAATGTTAGGAGCCTTAAAGTATAATATGAAGATTGTCTTGTCTCCTATGCTAAATTGTGTTGTGTGGTCTATACTTGAAAGTGTAATGCGGTCTAAGAGGGTGGTTGCCTGAATGAGTTGTTGATAGCAATTATGTGATCATATTGACTAATGTACACACACACACACACTTCATGCATGCTTACAATGTAGTAAATGTTCATAATGTCTAATGAAAGGTTGTTCTCATATTCACTAGTGTCTACTACTATGCATGTAAAGTATATGTAGGTGAAGTATGGTATGTTTCTTTAACTAGGATGACTCTATAGGCTTACTAGTATGGGCAAGGGTATGAGACCTTGTTTGTGCATTGCACATGTGTACCTTGATAGGATAGTTCCTAGGTTTGGTTTCTATGTACATGAATATGAATGTATGGTCATGTGTGGTCTTAATGTGTTATGTGAAAGGTGTGGTCACATATATGTATACACTCACACACATGTATGAAGATCTAGTTAAAAGAGGGGCCTTGAGGTATGCCCAAGAATACTCTAAAACTTGATAGGTGCTTGAAGATGCTATAAGCATATGGGAGTAAATATCCTAAGCTTATGTTTTACAAAGAAATGATAATAAAGGATTTTTACATAAAGGGAACTTAGCTTAGCACCGAGTGAACTTGTAGATGAGGGGGTGGAACCTTCCTAAAGAGGGAAGGCGAAAAGGGTCAATACGGTCCTCATAGAGTGGATAGCGTCATGACCCAACAAAGGGTGTAGAGTTGATGTTTCCATGACAGCCCCAAGTTCCATAAATTATGCTTGCCACATAGGATCTAGCAAGTCAATTCACCTAATATGCTAGCATGATGTATGTCTTACCTTGGCAAGTAAGATGCCCTCTTTTTGGTGTGAGGGGAAGACACCAAATTCCATGTTTAGCACCCATGGTCTTAATGTCCCTAGAGTAAAATGGACAATGGAAGTAAATGTCTAGGACCCTAACTAGGATGACTTAAAGGAGGTTACTTAGGATAGATAGAAGTAATGAACCCATCTAGACATTGCACAAGTAGCTCCTTAGGAAGTCCTAGGAAGGTGTTCTAATGCATGTGTATGATTATGGTTATGTCTTCATGCATGACATGATAGTATTTGTCTACTTGTTATGAAGATGTGCATGGTATGAATCTATATGATGTGATCTTATCCTTATATGCACTATGTTCGTCTAAATGACAATATGAAGAAGGTCTTGTATTGACATGAATGAAGTTGTCTTAACTTACTTGTTGATGTACGAATTGGATGGTAAGGCTTGTGGTCTTATGATAGGTTTACTAAGTATGTGTGAGGTCATGGGGCTTCACATATACATTGCACTAGTAGATTTAGAGTAGGATTATGAGTAAGGTCTTATAATGCATTGATGTAAAGTGAAGTTAGTATATGTGCATGTTGAATGTAGCTTACTGAAATGGTCCTATGGTATTGGTTTAAATATGTCTATGTAGTACTATACTTCTATGACGGTATGTGTTGCCTTGTGTAGATTATATGTATGTTTCCTTGTGGACTTAAGGTGATGTATTGCACCAAGTATCACTAGAGGGTTACTTGGGAGGTTAATGAATAAAAGGGAAGATAGTTCACTGTAAGGGAAACTAGTTCACTGTAATGTGACTTGAAAATGTAATAAATTCTATATTTGATCTTATGAAATGTTTCACCTTTGAATATGTTTTTAGGAAGTATGTGAATGATATAAATGCTATTGAATAAAGGTTTTTTGAAGATTTACTCAAAAAAAAAAACATAAAGTATGATTTCAAGAAAATGTCCCTTTTAAATGCATGTTTTTGCATGGTTGTCATACTTAGTGCATTCTTGTACTAATCCCATTCTTCTCTATTTTTTACACAAATTGTAGGTTATGGAAGCTTAAAGGATGTTTTGAATGGTGAGGAGCTTGATAGATGATTCCCAAGCTCAATGAAAGGAATCCTTAAGTTCAAGGATCTCCTACTTATGTCTTTACTGTTAAGTGTTTAAATATTGTATAGTGATGTAATGTGTCTTAAGGGTCGTGTCCCTAATGTACTATAATGTTGTTGAGTCTAAGATGTCAAAGAGACTTAAGGTCTATATATGTATTATGACTTATGTTTTATATATATGAAGTAATGTTCTAGCATATGATGTGCTAAGAAAGTTTTAAAGTTTCCGCTAAATTTACTATGTCTACGCGATGAATGATAACTATGGTCTTGTATAAAACCTCCGAGAGGTCAAGTACGCCATGTTACTTCTAGGGGGTACTCCCCGGATGTGACACGGTGTGAGATGCGACACATCTATGGGTCAGAAGATATAGGACGATAGAGTTTCCCTTTTTTTCTACTCCTATGTTGTGTCATAGAGTAAAAATTTATGAGTGTCCTTTTCGTATGGTTTTCCTTGTGTTTCTAGGAAGATCAATATGAGGAGGACACCGGCTAGGAGGGTTGAGGAGAATAATGTGAATGAGGGACTTCCTCCACGAGGTGGACAAGTGCCACAGGGTGTGCAAGTTCCTCAAGGTGTTCAATGTGCTCAAGTTCCTATTGTGGAACGAGGTAATGAACTTTCGGTCGTTCCCCCGGTTATGGCTAATGGGGAGATTAGAGAGGCTCTCCTTACCCTAGCCCGAGCTATGACAACTCAAGTGAATATAGACATTGGGCCTAGAGTGAATGCTATGAAGAGTACTATGACCTCTAGATTGAGGGACTTTGTGAGGATGAATCATCCTATCTTCTTTGGTTCTAAGGTGGGATAAGATCCCCAAGATTTCTTAGATGAGGTGTGTAACAACCCTAAAAATGAATAGGATCAAGACTTAGTTTTTTCAAGAATGCTTGCGATTAGACCAAGGTCCCCACGTATTGATACGCGTAGAACCAGACCTCAGAACCCTTACTACGACCAAGCCATCTAACTTGGGGAGTTAATTGAGCTTGGAAAGGTTGGAACCAACCATGTGAGGCACGCGAAAATGAAGATTTAATCGAAATAGTTTTTACCGGACTCAAAAGAAGAAATCTTAAGTTTAGAGGGTCCAAGGGTAAAATGGTCTTTTCCAGGCCAAGGGTAATATTGTAATTACCCTGAGTAATTAATTATTAAATTAATTAAGTTAAAAAATAATAATAAAATTCGGGTGGGGCAACCCGAAGTGACCCATTTTCGCAAAATGGGGTCACCCGGGTTCGAACCCCAGTAAGAGCAAGATTTAATTTGCTTTTATTTTAATGTGTTAATTTAGTTTTAATAAATAATTAGTAATATATGATTTAGGAGAAAGAAATCAGATTTTTTATTAATTTTTATTAATTAATAAATTGACTAATTCAAACCCACAAAGTCCTACCTACACTAGACTTCTATCTCCCATTTTCCCCACTCTCTTTGCACGACTTCTCTCTCTCTTTCACTCTTTTCTTTCTTGGCTGAAAACGTGAGAAAACAAGCAGCAAAAGGAAAATAAAGTAAAGGCAAAAGTTTATCAAAAACTTCAAAGAGAGAAACCACAAAGAAGAAGCAATCCGATAACGTTAAAGCAGAACATACTACGCTAGTCGGGTGAGGTGTGAGTGTGGGCGTTTGGACTGATTTGTGGAAGAGTTTCTTGGGCAGCATTCTGGACATTTAACAATAAAACAAGGTATGGGTCTTGTTACTCTTGGTCCCTTTCCCAAGAGACCCCTAGGACTCAGTAAATTCGGTTCAAAAACTAAGGTTGTATCCCC
This sequence comes from Solanum sitiens, assembly GCA_016801875.1. NCBI lineage: Eukaryota > Viridiplantae > Streptophyta > Magnoliopsida > Solanales > Solanaceae > Solanum > Solanum sitiens. Next base: position 32,870 of record JABWTJ010000842.1, read on the forward strand.
TGTTGCATGTCCCTGTCATTAGCTCCCAACGAATGTAGGTTGGTATGAATGCTGGTAGACTTAGGATTTTGTGATACTTGTGATGAATGTTAATGTATTTGATGTACGTTAAGTCATGAAAAGACAACTATGTGCGTGTTCGAATTAAGGAAAGAAAATGTGTATGGCATGTTGAGTCTCGGCCTAGAGGCTTAATTTTGTTAATGTTTTGTTTGTTGTTTTATGTACACTAATTGATGTAAAATGTGATGTTCATGTGATATGAAGTGTGGCTGAATTTAGAAGCAAACATTTTTGTTAAGAAGTGTGAAAAATTGTGGTAAAGAACGTACCGAATGAACTATGTATTGTCCTATGAATTTACTAACAAAAGGAGATAAAAAAAAATGAGTAAAGAAATTACTTTGAATTTCCAGCATTTTTGTTGATATATGCTGCCAAATTAAGATGGTTAGAATGCCAAGAAAAATAAGGAAGATTAGGTGAGGTCATTGAGGGTCGAACCCGAGACCTCACCCCTTTAAAATTGAAAGAAAAGTTTAATTAAAGAAGAAGAATATTCGTGTGGTGAGGGGGATTAGAACCTGCCTTGGCTGGGATCTAAGTGTGAAGAAAAAGAAAATAAGAAATGAGAGGGGTGGGATTCGAACCCACACCCTCTCGATTAGAAACCAAGTAAAAGGAAAAATAAAGAAAATTTTTGAGAGGCATGGGATTCAAACCCACGACCTCTATGCGGATGAGAGGAGTAAAAAAAAATACAAATGAAATGAGGCTGTGGGGATTCGACCCCACAACCTCATAGTCAACTCAAATAAGTCAACTTTCAAAAAGGAGAATAAAATAAAGAGGTTGCGGGGGTTCGAACCCACAACCTCTCAGCCTTAAGCGAATGGAAGGGAAAGGAAAATAAAGGAGAATTGTTGTGTGGCTGAGGGGACTCGACCCCGGGTCCCAAAGTCTCCCATAGGCCGAAATTAATAAAAGAAAAACGAAATGGGGTTGTGGGGGCTTGAACCCACAACCCATCGGCCAATGCAAGAGAGATTTTAATTAGAAAAGTAAGCCTTTAATGTAAATATTGTGATTTGACTTATAGTTAAAGTGTTATGAATATTAGAATGAAATCCATTAAAGATGTAAATGACATTCAATTGATTCAAGACTTGGGTTTCCTTGCCAAAACTTCCGTATTGATACATAAGTCATACGTGAACAAACGTCCAAGAATAATGCCACCCACTTAGATCAAATTCAAGATCTTGGCATAAATACAAGATACATAAGTCTTGTACTACGTAATCTTAGGAATGTAAGAATCACTTAACGAACTACGAATGAAGCCTCATGGCTTGTATGTGTAGACACATAAGTCTAACATACGTTCAAAAGTAAGTGAACCTAAGATGTATGAAATGAAATGATGAACCCTAGAAGGGTTAAGTATGAGTGTAAATACACTAAATGGCCAAGTGCATTGGCATATGATGAGATGAACAATGAAATAATGAAATGAACAATGAAATAATGAAACCCTAGAAGGGTTAAGTAAGGGTGTGAAACACACCAAATGGCCAAGTGCATTGGCATATGATGAGATGAACAATGAAATGATGAAATGAACAATGAAATAATGAAACCCTAGAAGGGTTAAGTAAGGGTGTGAAACACACCAAATGGCCAAGTGCATTGGCATATGATGAAATGAACAATGAAATAATGAAACCCTAGAAGGGTTAAGTAAGGGTGTGAAACACACCAAATGGCCAAGTGCATTGGCATATGATGAAATGAACAATGAAATAATGAAACCCTAGAAGGGTTAAGTAAGGGTGTGAAACACACCAAATGGCCAAGTGCATTGGCATATGATGAAATGAACATTCACGTAATAAGAGGTGAATAACTATGAAAAGCAAAGGTGCTAATGATGATGAATGTGGTGACAACATGATATGAGGCTAATGTAAATGATGAGAGTAATATCAAATGAGCCTACGTAAATGTTACCAATACGTACTCACCTATGAGAGTGTAAGATAATGAAGAGACCAGTCTCTATGAAAACTCTAATGAGAGTATTGAGCTTAACACACTCAGTACGAATGATGAGATAAGAAATCATCTAATTAGCTATGATGTCCTCATACTAGAAGCCAGCTTCCATGACATATGAGATGAATGAAATGGAACTTTATACTGAGCACCGATAGACTAGCTATGAGCGGTAATGCCTTCATTCGGGAAGGGCGGAGGTTCACGTAACTCTCATGAGATGAGACTGTCCAGCTTGCCGGGTATGGGTCTCTTTATATCTCCTAGTCTTCGAACCTATACTGCCAATATAGGGATCTGGCGGGGGTTAAATTCCCATGTACGCTAGCATGGTTTTGGGTCACTTTAGCCGGTGATTCCACCTCTTTTTGGTGTGGGGGAGACACTGGATTTCATGATGCTCACATGATCTATGTCGGTTAAAGTTAAAGTTCCCAATGAATGAATGAGGCCAGCCTCAAATGATGCACATAATGAAATGAATGATACCAAAGGTGTTAGGATAGGATAATCAAAGGTGAGTTAGATTCAAGCAATGACATTAGGTCATTCTTGGTCATTGCACAACGAACCTAATGAAAGTCTTAAACTACATTTAAGGTATAACCGGTGGTTACACTGGACTATGAACGAAATGAAATGAAGTACGTATGAATGAATGAAGCAGACTCTGTGTTTGCTAACGAAGACTCCCAGTTGAGGTCCCATATGTTGAGCCTTCATTTCTGGGATGTCTTAATGTCAAGTCCATGATTCCAAGGTTTCATGGCATATGAATGAATGATATGAACGAAGTATGTGCTATGTGTAAATGTTATGTGCTGTGTGCAAATGTGAAAAGTATGATTATGTATGTTATTCTCATGGCATAACTTTCCTATTCCAAATTTCGAAAGCTCACTGACTTTCCTAATCCAAATTTGGAAAGATCATTTACTTTCCTAATCCAAATTAGGAAACTTTCCTAATCTCAATTTGGCAAGTCCACTGACTTGACTTCCAAAAATCATGTTGTTAGGAAAGAGCTATTCTTTCTCATGCATGTCCTTGGTGTGTGCTTGCATATACCCATACTTAGTACAAGTGTGTACTAACCCTATACAAACTCTACTAATTTAGGTGCAGGCACAGGTGGACGGTAGAGCTACAGGATCATCGCTGCAGTTATCCGGACGTCCAGCATTCATCCGGTTTTTGGTAGGTCCTCATGCTTTCGAGGATGCTACTATTTATGTTCTAGCTTAGTTTAGGAGTTGAGCTAGTGGAGCATGTTCCACTAGCGTTTCTTTCTTATTTTATTCGGACTATGTATGGGTGCCATTTTGGCAATTATACAATTATGTTATTGAACTATTTCTTTCATTTGATTATCTCTTAATGTTTAGATGGTTGATGTTGAACGAATTACGAATGTATTAGAAGTGTTTAGTAAGTAATGTTTAGAAACAAAAAGTTTCAAATTTTCCGCTAAAATTAACCTATGTAAAGTAAGAATGACGTAAGTAGGCTTGTCTGCGACCTCTGAGAGGTCAACGACGCCGGTCTCATCTGGAGTCTAGATTCCGGTCGTGACAAGGTGTATAAGATAGTGCATGCTATGGGAGTGACTTTTACGGAGAAAGCAGAGTTAGATTCCTATCAATTGAAAGATGTTGCTCAAGAATGGTTTACTCAATGGAAGTGTAGTAGACCGGTCGAATCGGGTCCCTTAGAGTAGGAAAAGTTTAAGGAAGCATTCTTAGAAGGTACTTTCTCGTAAGAAGAGGGAGGTGTAGATTGAGTAATTTATAAACCTTAGGCAAGGTATCATGAGCTTTGAGGAGTATTCCTTAAAGTTTATCCTATTGTCTAAGTATGCTCCATCCTTGGTGTGTAACCCTAGGGATGAGATGGTTAGGATCTTGACGGTGTTTCGGATATTGTAAAGGAAGAGTGTCATACAACCATGCCCCATGGTTACATGATTCTATCTAGTCTTATGGTGTATGCTCAATCCATTGAAGATTCTAAACTTGGGAGGAGAAGTAGAGATGCTAAGAGGGGAAGAACCGATGAGCAAGTTCAACCAATGTTTAAGAAGAGGGCTCCAAATCAAGATGGTTCTAGTGCTCCTATGGCTAATTATGAGAGAGGTGGTGGTTCCCAAGTGGTTAAGCCTACTTGTGCTACTTTTGGGAAGAAACACTTTGGGAAGTGTCTAGCCGGTACTAGTGGGTGCTTTGGTTGTGGGAAGGATGACACAAGGTGAGAGATTGTCCTACTATTGTTGTGGTGCTCCAAAGGGAAAGGCTCGCTTCTATGCTCTCCGAGCCAAAGGAACAAAACCGGATGATGATGATGATGCCGGTAAGTTATAGTTTTCTCTCTTTAGTTATATGAGTTCCTTATAAGTGGGGTAGTATGATGAGTAGTAGAAATGGTGATTTGTTGTCTTATCTCTTCTATTCAATTCAAGCTTGAGAGATAGAATGTCATAGTAGCATGTTGCATGTTGCATTTTGTTTAGGAGTCTTGTTGAAATTGAATTTCATTGATTCTTTGAATTTTGCATTTCATGAGGTTTTCATTATGTTTTAAATTGAGTTTATATGGTTTTATCTCTCATATTGTTATGCTTCCATAATAAATTGCTTAAGAGTTGCATTTTTGGAAAATTGAGCATGTTTCACTGTAAAAAGAAAATGGTGCTCACTATAAAGATTGTTAAATTTTGACTAAATTGTCCTTTCATGAAAAATGGTTATGATGTGTAGAGAACTAATGTATATGAGCATAATAATATGTGGAGAAGTAAGTTCGTCCTTGATAAAATGAAAATGTGAGTCTTATTGCATGATGAGTTGTAGAAGTAGTTTCTATCTTCTTGTTGTGTTTTGAGTCTCTTAAAGTATGTGAAATTGATGTATCTCCTATATGTGTGTATTGTGTATTGTGTGGTATGGTTATGTTCTTCTAGTATTGAATTTCTTATCTCTTGATAATGTCTAATAAGGATAGCAAGTGTCATTCGAGGACGAATGTTGTCCAAGTGGGGAGAGTATTCTTACACCCTCAAAATGAGCTAGGTTGAACTAAAGCCTAACACTTGTGTCATGATGTTTTAATGTCATAAAATGGTTACTAATAGTATTCATAGGATGTATACAAAGTTTGGAAGTGTTTGGAGGTCAAACGTCCAAGAACGTTCAAGACGTTCAGAAACTAGTCGAAGTTGAACTAGTGTGTCGTAGTGTTTTGTAGTGTTGTTTTGGGGGATGGTTTGAAGGTGAAATTCATTGCCGAGGGTTCTTACGCGATATGAAAAGGATCCAAAGGTCTGAGAATGATGCCTCGGGGACCATCAAAAGGGTCCCCGAGGAGGACCCAAACATGGGCTAGCAAAGCTGCCAAGCAGCCAAGAATTGGCATGCTGCTGCGCGACGCGCAACTGTCATGCAGTAGGTAAAAGTTTTTCCTTGCAACGCGGGGCTGTCACGAACCATTCAATCCAAGAATTTTCGAAAAATAAGATTTGGAAGTGTATCCGCGACGCACAGTAAAGTCCCAGATTTCGTTGCGTCATTTTTAAGTCATTTGAGTTGGTTAATTTGTCCAATAAATGTAGGGGTCTTTTGGGTAATTTTGGGGTGCATTATGGACGGTTATAGGACCTATTTAAACCCCTAACCTCACCAATCAAAGATGAACCCTCAAGTCAAAACAAAACCTCTCCGTTCACTCACTCCAAAACTCCATAGTTGAAGCTTTGAAGCTCCAAGGAAGAAGATAGATTTCTCAAGTTTTTCTCCATCAATCTTGTGGGATTTTCATAACAATTAAGGTATGGTTATTCATCCTTGAAATATCTTTCTTAAAGGAATCAATTCCAATGATTTTACAAAGATGATCAAAAACATGAATTCTCCAATTTTGTGATCTAGCCATGTGTTTTTGCATAAAAGGTTTTGAATTAATGTTTTAGGATTGAATTGATGTTAATGCAATGTTTTAAAGCTATAATTCCTATGAACACAAGCAAACCATACAATCCTTATTTTGACTATTTTATGGGTTAAGTGATCTGGTCTCAATGCTTATGAATTCTAGTGTAGTTTTCTATGGGCTATTGAATGATGTAAGAATTGTATTGAATTGATGGATAGGTTGTATTAGATTGATAAATATATATTAAATTGACTTAGATTCATTGACTTTTGTGATTTTTGTGTTGAATTGATTATCATGAGCATGGGTAAGGACCTATTGGTATTGTAATGGACGAGTTAGCTATGGATTGAAGTGGTGAGAATGGATTTGGTGGTACACTGCCCTAATTCTCTTTATTTTATATAATTAGGTCTTGAATTATGTTGTGATTGGTATGGTCCACCTATGGTCGCAGTGTTATGTGGATTACTTGTGAATTACGTGTCCTCGTCGGCGTTACTTTATGTATTATGATGATCATGTCCTTGTCGACAACTAATTGACATATAATGATGATTTGTATAGTTGAATTATGTGAAGTATGATCACATCTATCCACTTGTCATTAACATGAATGTATATGTACTTCTATTGATGATGTTAGGTGATCATGTTAGACTATGACTATGTCCCTGTATGCGTAGTCTTAGAGTTGATGCATGATTCTTCCTACTTGGATATAGAGTCTTATGATGGTATAGTTATTATATTATAGTAGAGAATATGGTGACCTATGATGTTGATTATGCCTATGTGCTTATAGAATGATATGCTATATGTGAAGATGTGTGTGTCTTGTCTTGGTAGAATTGCGTTCCTTACTTGATACATGTACACTGAATATGAACATCTTGACTTAGTAGGCTTAGGCACCTTTGTCTTGTATGTGTATGGATGAATGTTGAATGAAAGTCTAGGATCGGTAGACCTAAGATGGTCCCCTTCTAAGCATGACTATTATGTGGAACCTTCTATATAGAAAGGAAGGTTAAGAATGAGTTATCCTTATAGACCATTGAGTGGCATCCCTAGTGGACCCATCTTTGGTAGGTCCATCTTGACTAGGTAATGTCTAAGAGATGATACCTTTTCATATGCCCTTTTTATTGAACTTACTCTATGAGAACAAAGGCTAGCACCGAGCGAATATGTTATGGTTTGTAGCTCTTCTTAAGAAGGAGCCTAGAGTAAAATGTATCTCTACTTCAGAATGAGACTAGAGTGCATAAAATACCTTGATATTCTTTAACCATGTTACTACATGGGATGTGTCTTAGTTCTACCCTTGGCAAGTAGAACACCTTCCATCGAAGTAGGTTTATGACTCCGGATTCCATGCCTAGCTAGTATGGTCTATGTCGGTTATTGCTTATTCTCATCATGTGGAATATATGATAGTGTTGGATAAGTACTATGAAGTTCAGGTAGTGGAATGAGACGTTATCTAGACATTGCATGATTAGGCTTTGAAGATGTTAGTGTGTGAGTGCCCTAGGTCTTCTTAAAGACCATTATGTAAGACCCCCAAAATGAGTAACGGTGTATAGATCCTAACATATTTTTATTAAGGTTTTAATGCCCTAAAATGTCTTATAATATGGTTTAGAGGCAGTGTATAAAGTTTGAGGTTAATTGGAAGTCAAACGTCAAGGGTCGACCAAAACGTTCGACGACTAGTCACCTATGTGCCTCATGTATCTATGCATGCTTAAAAATGTATGAAATGAGCTTACGAATTCTTAAAATGAGTTATAATGATGTTTAATTGTATTATATGAATTTTAGTTATGTTTGGAGGTCAAACGTCCAAGAACGTCCAAGACGTTTGAAAGTTAGCCCTTGAGAAGTTCATGTACGTCTTGATGGGGCCTTGCATGTTTGGACGTGTTGTAGGTGTTTGTTTTGGGTGAAACTTATTTGTAAGGTCTACAACTTGTTAAGGGTTGTATTTACGTGGAAAAGTCTAGGTACAACTTCAAAATGACCTCGTAAAAGGGCCCACAAGAAGGACGCAAGGTTGGTCGAGACAATGCCAATCGACGGACCAAATGACGGTCAGTTGGTCAATCAAAGGCCCATTGGTGAGGTCTCGTCGTTTGACACTTACATTGGGCAGGTCTCAAGCCAAAAATTAGCCAAGTACCAATCGACATAAGCCAATGCACGACCCGTCGACTAACCTACGGCCAGTAGATGGTTCCGTCGATGGTGGCCTGCGACCTGTTGCCTGCGTACTGTTTTATTAAAGGGGTGAATAGGAGATTCACCCCACGTCCTAAAACGACTCTAATTAAGTTATTTACCTAATTTTGGGTGTATATAAGCCATAAAACATGTGAACCTCCCATTCCCAATCCCATACACACGTAAGGAACCTTTCCCTCCCAAAATATCTCCCCTAGAAACCACCATTGTTGGTGAAGCTCAAGAACTGCTTGGAGATCGGATTTTCATGGATGATTCATCATGTTTTAGAGGTTTTCATGAATAAAAAGGTATGGTGATCCTTCATCTCTAGTTATCCTTCCACCTAGAGAGTTAAATCTCAAGGTTTCAAAGAGATCTTTTGATTAAACACTTTCTTCTTCAATCTGCCATGAGTTCTTTCTTAAATTGATTTCAAAGGCATAATATGAATGTATTGATGATTATCTACTGATTTGGACGTGGTTCAATCTAATTGCATGATGAACCCATGCTCTTTCACAAAATTGATTTAGCCCTTGCATGGGCAAAGTGATCATGGCTTGTTCTTGATTGAATTGTGATTCTCTTACGTTGGATTGTTTATATTTACTGTTATTTACATGAATTGATTATGAATTCATGATGAAGGATCCATGTGGATCCATGGATGAAGAATTGAACAAAACTAGCCTATGTTCTATGTGTTCACTGTAAGTTAGTATTCATGATGATTGTTGTGAGATTTCGATTGTGTATAGATCATTGTAGCTACTGTCCTAATGGTATATTATGAACGAATTGTGGGTATGAACCCTTAGTGATCGAATCAAAGGAAATTTGGTAAGATTGACCTACATACTTTAACTTGTAGATTGATAATTCTAGCATGTTTATTGTAAGATTCAATCATGTTAAAATAGTGGTTAGCTACTGCCTATGATGTAATGTAGTTATGAATTATGTGTAATATATATGTGGATCAATGCATGATAGTTTGAATAGAATTAACCTGTGTAAACTTATCTTCCATGAATTCCTAATATGAAGCATGTTTACAGTGATCTAGAGTTTATTGGCTAGTGTAGTAGGATCTCATTTAAGCTATGATTTCTTCAAGCTACTTCCCTAGACGTATGCTATTAATGAAATATAATAGATGATCAATGCAAGTGAATTGTGTTAAAGATCTATGCTCTTATACTTTCTAGTATATATATGTGATGTATTGTATTAGATTGTAATATGATCTTGTAGCGAATTGTATATGGTATCCTTTATAATTATGGTACTTTAGCTATTGCCCTATACTTGGTTTATTGATCAAAGAGTAGTTATCGTCAATGATGACCAAAGACTAAAAAATTGGTAAGAATTCCTCTACTCTTCTACTTCTCTACTTCTTTATAGTAGTGTTGATGAAGGCTTGTATGACATTGTGTGGTATGGTCCACTTATGGTGGCGGTGTTTACTTTATGTCATTATATATGTGTTGATCATGGACTTGAAGGCAAATTTATGATTATATGAATGAGTGATTATGATGATCACCTTATGTGTAACTTCTGCCTAGTCTTCTATTATAGTTGTGAACCTAGGTTGTGTTACTATTGTTATGAGCATGTGAATGGCTATGTAAGAGCATGTGTAGGTGCTGCCATGGGTTAAGTGTTACTGATTGATGACCCCTACCCATGTACCCCTATGTTAATGTGTGAATATCTAATGTTAGGAGTCTTAAAGTGTTCTATGAAGTTAACTTGCCTCCTATGCTATTGTGTGTTGTGTGGTCTATGCTTGAAAGGGTAATGTGGTCAAAGAGGGTGGCTGCCTCAATATGTTGTTGATATCCATTATGTGATCATGTTGACCAATGTACACACACACTCACACTTCATGCATGCTTGAAAGTAGTAAAGGTTCATGGTGTCAAAATGAAAGGTAGTTCTCATATTCACTAGTTTCTACTACTATGCATGTTAATAATATGATGAAGTATGAATGTGCATAGTGTAACATTTCGAAATGCCAAAGTCATGTGGTAAGACTTAAACAGGCTCCTTAAAGGTCTAAACCATTGTTACTAGCCAAATTAGGCATTTAGAGAGTCGTCAAAGTGTTTTGGAACCAAAACGTTCAAGAAACGTCCATGACGTCCGGAAAGTTGGTTCATGAAAGGGCTAGAGTGTTCTTTTAGTTTGACCAAGTTAAAGAGTCGGAAATTGAGTAAAAGTTTGTAACAATAGGTGTAACACATAGTGAGGTATGTTTTCATGATTATAAATTCAGGGTACGACTCCCTAAGGTCCAACCAAGAGCCCCGAAGAGGACCCTCGAGGCAGGAAGGTGCAACACTGCCTGGTAGTGTGCCTCGACGGATGGCACGACGGGGCATCACGGGCACGACGGGCCATCATGGCTACCGTCGTCCCACGCTTAGTCCTTCCTCAAGAACTCTCACCTGCACAAGTCTCTGACAGTCGCGACGAACGTGCAGGACGAAGGGAGGGCTGTCCGTCACGTCCACGACGAACCGTCGACGGGGTTCCGTCGGCGGGTACCTGTTGTGTTTCGGAAAATTAAGATTTAGTTCAATTATTTTATTAATTGTCTTAGGGGTAATTAGGTGTTAAGGGAACACTAATTAAGTTGACGTAAGCCCCCTATAAATACCCCAACCCTCATTAGCCTAAACACAATTCTCTAAACAAACTCTCTTCCTTCTCTCTACTTTCTCTCTCTATTGGAAGACTCCATTGGAGGATAGCTTGGGAGGATCATTGGGGGCTGGTTTAGCACGAAATCACCATCAAAACGTCATCAAACCTTAAGGTATGGGATCTAATTCACCTTTGTGATTCTTTCCTCAAAGGGCTCCTTCAAAGATTTTCCAAAAAGTTGAGTTTCATATGGGTTTCATTTAATTTCGAATTTGATGTTATAAATTGAGTTGTTCATGTATTCTTTGGGTTATAATGAGTAAATTTTCAGGTATTCTAACTTGATTATGATGAATTGATGTAGTTTCGTATAGATTGTGGGTGATGACCCCTAACCCTTAACCCTAGGTATGAGATTGATATGAACTTGGGTTGGAATGATGTAATTGATCTAATTATTGTTTAAATCATCTTTAATGGTTGCTATTGCATTGATCATCAATATATTGTAATGAATGGAAGTTCTTCATGCCTATTTCTTGAGTATTGAACCTAGGGTAAGAATATAGACTTTGATATCATGTTACCAAGCTTTGATTTTGTATTGCATTATGGTATAGTGCTTTGTCTTAAATTAGTTCTTATGTTCACTATTGAATTACATTGGTATGATGACCCAAATTGGGTTGATCTATGGGTTGATTGGTAATGCCCTTATTGGTGAACTATGGAGAAGTATTGGTAAGTCTTGATTGTCCTAATCCTTACTTCAAATTGTGATTAATTGTTATCAAGTGATAATGTTGTGTTGAAGTATACCTTGCTTAAGGTGATAGGTTGGTGTTATGATTGAATTGAAATGTATAGGTTGGTTGTGAGGTTGCCGAGGAGTACATGATATAGGGAAGTTGTTAAGTAAAGATGTGACCTATTATGATGATGAATGTACAAGGGCTTGACCCTATTATCTAACTAAGTTGAGATGATTAATAAGTGTAAAGACTTTTGTATAATGGGGACTTAGCTTAGCACCGAGTGAACTTGACAATGGGAGGTGATGGCTTTCCTTAGAGGAAGTGTTACCCTATAGTTCCATATTGGATGTTGACTACCCTTTGAGGGATACTCACCTAATGATTCCCATGAGATGTGGCCCCAATTACCAAAAGGTATGTAGAGGGAATATGTCACAACCCTAGACCATACCCTAGAAGATAGGGTGCAATCTCGGATTGCGACCGTCGTCGTCGAACTCTCAGAGTTCTAAGACAAGCCTCACTCATATCATTCATTGCATATACATAGTGAAAAGTAGTGCGGAATTAAAAAAAATTCACTAAAACATAATATAGTCTTTAAAACCTCTTTCATATAAAAGTAATAGAAACGCTAAGTCTCAATCTCATCATCTTAAGACACAAGAGTACTTTAATACGAAAATAGAATCAACATAGTCTTATTACAATACTTCATAAAAGAAACATAAGATGACATATATGCCCTCGATACAAATGAGGACATACTTCAATTCTTCTACTCGAACGATTCTTCTAAGCCCAAGTCTTCTTCTCCGAAGCTCCTTACCTACCAAGGACTATAGATAGAAAATAAAGCATGGAATTAGTACAACCACATGTACTAAGTATGGCTATATGCATAAAATCATGAAAACGGACTTTATTGGAAATATGCATCTTTTCATTTAGAAATCATAGATTAAACATAAGAACATCATTTAGCAATTAAGAAACACATAAGATAACAATTAACCAAAAATAACATTTAAAGGCTCACTTTACAGTGAGTTCACTTCACTGTACAGTGAAGTCCCTTCACTGTTACAGTGAAGTCCAAACCTTCCCTTTTAACATCTTCTAGCATGTAATTCCCTCACTTAAAGTCATCCTAAGATTCACTTAAGTCACACAAAGAGAGACCGCCCATACACCCTCTCTAGATGTGCCTAAACGACCCTTAAGATTACCTAC
>JABWTJ010000842.1:48947-225883 GCA_016801875.1 Solanum sitiens
TAACTCTATTAAGAACCTTAAAACACCATGAAACACACATAAACACATAGAACAACATTTTATACATTTAGGTGACTTAGTCGTCAAACGTCTTAGTCATCCCTTGACGTTTGACTTCCAACACCTCTAATACTTTAGCTACTGCCTATATACCACATATTAAACATATTTAGGACCTTAGAACACTAAGACCAACATATTAGGCTCTAGAACATCTAAGCTATTTTCAAGGTCTTACAATCTCCCCCACTTGGACACATTCGTCCTCGAATAACACTTGCCACTCTCCGAACACTTCCAAGATTTGAGATTCAACTAGAAGCATATAACCAAACCATACAACACATTATCAAGAAGAAACCATCAATTTCACATAATCAAGAGATTCACAACACAAGAAGAAACTAGAAGACAATTCTATAACTCGTTATGTTACAAAACTCACATGCTTCAATCCAAATGGCAAAAACTCATTTTATATTCATCATAATACTCATATAAATCAGTTCTAACCACATAACAAGAATTTTAGACCAAATAATCAAATAGTCAATTTTACAAAAAAATTACAGTGCAGTGATTTCAGCAACTTTTTCCAAAAATGCAATCTTTAGGCAATTCTCTATATAGACATGCTAGAATGCAATATAACATCATGTAAACACATCATACAACATGCTCAAAGCTTCATAAAACACACAATGCAAGAAGTAAATGAAATTCAATTTCAACCAAACTCCTAAACATCATGCACATGCAATAATTCAAGAACTTCTATCCCATCTATAAACCATACTCCCCCACTTAGAAGGAACTCATACTATCAAAAGAGAAACAAGAGCTTACCAACATCATCATCACCATCACCCGACTTCTCAATTCTAGTACGGAGTGCATAGAAATGGCTCTTAGTTGGGGCATCTTCCTTTGGAACACTAGGCTCAACTCTCTTGCCCTCCTTCCTAGAAGCAATGTTTGGACAATCTCTAACTTTGTGCCCATCCTTTCCGCATCCAAAGCAACTATCGGTACACAATAAAAACTCACCATAGTATTTCTTGCCACAATTGGCACAAGTAGGCTTGTCATCCTTAGAGCCACCTCCTTTCTCCAACTTCTTCTTACGAACACTAGAGTCATCTTGAGTTTGAACCCTCTTTTTGAACCTAGGTTGCACTTGGTCACTAGCAACGCTCCTCTTCAAGCTACTTGACATCCTCCCAAGATTAGATTCTTCACATGATTGTGCATACATCAAGTGTCTAGATAAGGCCACAGTATCATGTAGTATAGTCGCAAAGCATTCTTCCCTCACTAAGTCTCTCAACCTAGATATCATAGTGCTCTCCATAACCCTAGGCACCATACTCAAATTGATTTGAGTAGTTACGGCTTGAGCTAAAGCCCTCAAAGCCTCTCCAATCACCCTATTAGACAACTCCGGTACCTCATTACCTCCATCCACATTAGGAACATGATCACCTTGGGGAGGCACTTCATCATCTTGAGCACCTTGAACACCTTGCCCACCTTGAGCACCTTGCTCAACTTGAGAAACTTGGGGAAGAACTTCCTCATTCACCCTCTCCTCTTCCAACCTTCTAGCGGCCATCCTCCTAGTAAACACAAGGAAACTCATAAGAAGGATAATCATAACATTTACTCTACCGTACGATATAGGAGTAGAAAAGAAGGGAAACTCTATCGTCCTATAGCCTCTCACCCATAGATGTGTCGCGACTCACACCGATGGTCAAGACTCTACTAGACGTGACTTGATGAGACTTTTTGATACCTAAAACTACTTTCACCAACCTATGCTCTGATACCAACTTTGTCACAACCCGAGACCATACCCTAGAAGATAGGGTGCAATCTCGGATTGCGACCGGCGTCGTCGAACTCTCAGAGTTCTAAGACAAGCCTCATTCATATCATTCATTGCATATACATAGTGAAAAGTAGTGCGGAATTAAAACTTTTCACTAAAACATAATATAGTCTTTAAAACCTCTTTCATATAAAAGTAATAGAAACGCTAAGTCTCAATCTCATCATCTTAAGACCAAGAGTAGTTTAATACGAAAATAGAAACAACATAGTCTTATTACAATACTTCATAAAAGAAACATAAGATGACATATATGCCCTCGATACAAATGAGGACATACTTCAATTCTTCTACTCGGACTATTCTTCTAAGCCCAAGTCTTCTTCTCCAAAGCTCCTTACCTACCAAGGACTATAGATAGAAAATAAAGCATGGAATTAGTACAACCACATGTACTAAGTATGGCTATATGCATAAAATCATGAAAACTGACTTTATTGGAAATATGCATCTTTTCATTTAGAAATCATAGATTAAACATAAGAACATCATTTAGCAATTAAGAAACACATAAGATAACAATTAACTAAAAATAACATTTAAAGGCTCACTTTACAGTGAGTTCCCTTCACTGTACAGTGAAGTCCCTTCACTGTTACAGTGAAGTCCTAGCCATCCCTTTTAACATCTTCTAGCATGTAATTAACTCACTTAAAGTCATCCTAAGATTCACTTAAGTCACACAAAGAGTGACCGCCCATACACCCTCTCTAGATGTGCCTAAATGACCCTTAAGATTACCTACAATGAGTCACATATATACTTAAAAAACAATCATAAACATCTATGTAAGATTCCTCTACCAAAGGTCAATTCCAAGGTTCACTTGAGTGAGTGTGGAGCGACCGCCCATACAATCCCTTTCACACACACACAAGAGATCATATAGACTACCTATAATAGAATCATTCTCACTAAACACACTAATACTTAGATTAGAAGATATTCTCTTTCCAAAGCCTATCAAAAGACCTACTTAAGTAAATCGAGAAGATAAAGTCCATAGTGCAATAACCTCTTCAAGATTACCTAAATAGTCTTTAAGACTTCCTAAGGTTTAGATCATGTTAACAAGATTAACCAACTTCCCTAACTAGAGTCATCCTCAAGACTTCCAAAGATAAGACATGAAGAGACCATACTTTCTTGTCCTCCTCACACTTTATCTAAGGAATGCTTAAGTCACTTTAGATTAGGTACTCAACCATTTACATAGTTACTACATAGGTCATTAGATCATTAGTTCATTAAGACTCATACATCACATAAGACACTCACATAAAGCATCACATAAGACACTCACATAATGGATCACATAATGGTCTTTGGAAAAGACCTAGGAACTCCACATAACACCTTCAAAGTCTATTGTGCAATGTCTAGATAGCGTCCCATGCCACCACCTAAACCTCATAAGCTTATATAATGCTAATAGGTATTCCACATGATGAGAATAGGCAATAACCGACATAGACCATGGTAGCAAGACATGGAATCCGAAGTTCTATCCTACTTCGATGAGGTTGTTCTACTTGCCAATGGTAGAACTTGGACACATCCCATGTAGGCATATGGTTAAGGAATATGAAGAGTGTACGAAGCATTCAATCTCATATTTAATTGAATCCACTTCCCCCTTACTCATACTCACTCGGTGCTAGCCTTAGTCCTCATAGATTAGTTCACATTAAGGTTCATATAAATAGGTCCCTTATCTAGTTCATGACCCCCTTTACATTCACCCTACCAAAGCAAGTTCCACTAGGGCATATGTCACTTTAGCGACAAGAAGATCATAGCGATTTTCCTAAGGTATGATATGATGCCGTTCCATCCAACCATCCCTAAGTCCATCACTCATAACATGAAGGATACCATTACGGCTAACTACTTCACAATTCATAACCTCGCCACTAGGTTCAAGGTTCCTGTAAGATCTTGAAAATAGCTTAGGTGATCAAGAGCCTAACATGTTGGTATTAGTGTTGTAAGGTCCTAAATATGTTTAATATGTTGTATATAGGCAGTAGCTAAAATATTAGAGGTGTTGGAAGTCGAACATCAAGGGACGACTAAGACGTTTGACGACTAAGTCACCTAAATGTCTAAAATGTGGTTCTATCTGTTTCATGGTGTTTTAAGGTTCTTAATAGAGTTATTATATCATGTATAGTCAGTGGTTAAAGTTTCGTGAAGTTTGGAGTTCAAACAATCAAGAACGTCCAAGGCATTCGAAAGATGTGCCTTGAGTCGACCTTGTACGTCTAGGCGAGTTTCGTCGAGTTTTATGTGTTCGTTTTGGTTGAAATTCATGTGAGAGGTGTTAAACTCATAGATGGTCATATTTAGGTTAGAAAATTCTGGGAAATTATCCCCAAGGACCATCAAAGGGTCCTTGAGGAAAGGACCCAAAACCTGTTGGAAGGCTGTCCCAGACAGCCTTGGCGACGGAGCTGTCGACGGCCAGTCATGGCTGTGACGCCCCGTCACAAGGGTTCCGTCGTGGGGAACTTGTCCAAGGGTGTAGGGTGAACCATTTGCAATCCAAATGAGCTTGAAATGGAGGTCCATGATGGACCGTTTCACCCGTGACGGCCCGTCACAGGCAGGTCGTCATGGCCTTGTCTCGTGCGCAGAATTTTCTGCCAAGTTAGGGGTGAACTTGTAAATTCACCCCATGTCTAAATAAGAGTTTAGGCGGTTTGTTTAGAGTCTTATGGGTATTTTAACTAACTATATAAGTGGTTAACACCCTAAAGACTTCATTCTTCTAAAATAAAAACCCCAAAGTCTCTAAGAAATCCCAAAACCTCCATTGAAGACTTCATTGAAGAGGCAGCTTGGTGAGGGGTTCTTGTGTGGAAATTCTTAATCAAAGTGAAGAATTATCATCCTTTGGGTATGGTTTTTGATCCTTGAAACTTATTTCATCAAGGAGCCAAATTCTCAAGATGTTCTTCAAAGTTTTCTAAAGTGAATTGTCCAATTTCTACTCTAAATCATGGGTTCTTGCATGAAACGTTTTCAATTGTTAAGATATGATATTATTTATGTTTAATTGATGTTTTCCAATGAAATTCTACATGAACCCTTGATCTTCTCAAATCTCTAAATTTCACTAAAATATGGGTTATGTGATTATGTTTTGAGATTGATGAATTCATGTGTATATTGCTATGGGCTTTTGATTCATGTATATATTATGTATGAATGATGTATAGGCTGTTTCAATTTGATTAATTGAATAATGAATAATCTTAGATCTATTGCATGTTAAGCTTGTTGAATCGATGTGAACTTAATGCTTACCAATTCTAGTGTAGTTTTCTATGGGTTTTATATTGATGTAAGTATTGTGTTCCATTGATGCATATTTGGTCTTAGATTGATAAATCTATATTGAATTGACTTAGATTCATTGAGTATTATGGTTTATCCTTTGTTGTTGTTCATGGCCATGGGTAAGGGCCTTGTGATGTCGAATTGGTTGATTTGGCATTGAATTGAGGTGTGGGTATGGGGATGAAGGTATGCTACCCCGTTTTTCTTTAATTTGATATTAATTATACTTTGATTCTATTGTGATTGGTATGGTCCACTTATGGTGGCTGTGTTATGTGAATTGATGTGGCCTTGTCGGCGTTACTTTATGCAATATGATGATCATGGCCTTGTCGGCATTACTTGAAGTATATGATGATTATGTGATGTATGATAATGTCTATCTATATGTGAAAGTATATGTGTTCTTATATGAAGTTAGGTTAGGTTATAGGATGTTATTTCTAAGTACTTCTAGAATGACTTGTATTGTATGTTAAAGTGAAATATGTGGTGTCTTGTTTAGGTAGACTTATGTTCCTTGCTTGATGCTTATATGAATATTATTATGTGATGATTTGACTTAGTATGTTAAGAGTCTTGAATAATAATATAAGTGGGGCCTTAATGATAAGAAGGTCAAGTTTATGTGGAACCTTGAACTTAGTGGCGAGGTTATGAATTGTGAAGTAGTTAGCCGTAATGGTATCCTTCATGTTATGAGTGATGGACTTAGGGATGGTTGGCTGGAACGGCAAGATATCATATCTTAGGAAAATCGCTATGAGCTTCTTGTTTTTAAAGTGAGATATGCCCTAGTGGAACTTGCTTTGGTAGGGTGAATGTAAAGGGGGTCATGAACTAGATAAGGACCTATTTATATGAACCTTAATGTGAATTAATCTATGAGAACAAAGGCTAGCACCGAGTGAGTATGAGTAAGGGGGAAGTGTATTCAATTAAATAAGAGATTGAATGCTTCGTACACTCTTCATATTCCTTAACCATGTGCCTACATGGGATGTGTCCAAGTTCTACCATTGGCAAGTAGAACAACCTCATCGAAGTAGGATAGAACTTCGGATTCCATGTCTTGCTACCATGGTCTATGTCGGTTATTGCCAATTCTCATCATGTGGAATACCTTTTAGCATTAGATAAGTTTATGAGGTTTAGGTGGTGGCATGTGACGCTATCTAGACATTGCATAATAGACTTTGAAGGTGTTATGTGGAGTTCCTAGGTCTTGTCCAAAGACCATTATGTGATCTATTATGTGAGTGTCTTATGTGATGATTTATGTGAGTGTCTTATGTGATGTAGGAGTCTTAATGAATTAATGAACTAATGACCTATGTTAGTAACTATGTAAATGATTAAGTACCTAATCTAAAGTGACTTAAGCATTCCTTGGCTAAAGTGTGAGGAGGACATGAAAGGATGGTCTCTTTATATATTATCTTTGGAAGTTTTGAGGATGACTCTAGTTAGGGAGGTTGGTTAATCTTGTTGACATGATCTAAACCTTAGGAAGTCTTAAGGACTATTTAGGTAATCTTGGAGAGGTCATTGCACTATGGAAATATCTTCTTGATTTACTTAAGTAGGTCTTTTGATAGGCTTTGGAAGGAGAATGTCTTCTAATCTAAGTGTTGGTGTGTTTAGTGAGAATGATTCTATTTGAGGTAGTCTATAGGATCTCTTGTGTGTGTGTGATAGAGATTGTATGGGCGGTCGCTCCACACTCACTCAAGTGAACCTTGGAATTGACCTTTGGTAGAGGAATCTTACATAGATGTTTATGGTTGTTTTCTAAGTGTTTATATGGCTCATCGTAGGTAATCTTAAGGGTCGTTTAGGCACATCTAGAGAGGGTGTATGGGTGGTATCTCTTTGTGTGACTTAAGTGAATCTTAGGATGACTTTAAGTGAGGGGATTACATGCTAGGAAGACTTAGGGAGAAGGGTGAAGTGATTCACTAAATTCACTGTACAGTGAATATAACTCACTGTAAAGTGAGTCTTTAAGATGCTATCTTTGGTTTTATGTTATCTTATGTGTTTCTTAATTGCTAAAAGATATTCTTATGTTTAAACTATAATTTCTAAATGAAAAGATGCATATTTCTAATAAAGTCCGTTTTCATGATTTTATGCATATAGCCATACTTAGTACATGTGGTTGTACTAATTCCATGCTTTATTTTCTATCTATAGTCCTTGGTAGGTAAGGAGCTTTTGGAGAAGAGGACTTGGGCTTAGAAGAATTCTCCGAGTAGAAGAATTGAAGTATGTCCTCATTTGTATCAAGGGCATATATGTCGTTTTATGTTTCTTTTATAAAGTATTGTACAAGACTATGTTATTTCTATTTTTTCGTATTAAAGTACTCTTGTGTCGTAAGTTGATGAGATTGAGACTTAGTATTTCTATATGAAAGAGTTTTAAAGACTATATTATGTTTTAGTGAAAAGTTTTAATTCCGCACTACTTTTCATTATGTATATGCGATGAATGATATGAATGAGGCTTGTCTTAGAACTCTGAGAGTTCGACGACGACGGTCGCAATCCAAGATTGCACCCTATCTTCTAGGGTATGATCTCGGGTTATGACAGTTCCACATAACATTGACCTTCTTATCATTAAGGTCTCACCTATAATATTATTCAAGACTCTTAACATACTAAGTCAAATCATCACATAATAATATTCATATAAGCATCAAGCAAGGGACATAAGTCTACCTAAACAAGACACCACATATTTCACTTTCACATATAATACAAGTCATTCTAGAAGTACTTAGGAATAACATCTTATAACCTAACATAACTTCATATAAGAACACATATACTTTCACATATAGATAGACATTATCATATATCACATAATAATCATATACTTCAAGTAATGCCGACAAGGCCATGATCATCATATTGCATAAAGTAACGCCGACAAGGCCACATTAATTCACATAACACCGCCACCATAAGTGGACCATACCAATCACAATATAATCAAAGTATAATTAATATCAAATTAAAGAAAATGGGGCAGCATACATTCATCCCCATATCCACACCTTAATTCAATGCCAAATCAACCAATTCAACATCACAAGGCCCTTACCCATGGCCATGAACAATAATTCAAAGGATAAACCATAATACTCAATGAATCTAAGTCAATTCAATATAGATTTATCAATCTAAGACCAAATATACATCAATGGAGTACAATACTTACATCAATAGAAAACCCATAGAAAACTACACTAGAATTTGTAAGCATTAAGTTCACATCGATTCAACAAGCTTAACATGCAATAGATCTAAGAGTATTCATTACTCAATAAATCAAATTGAAACAGCCTATGCATCACTCATACATAATATATACATGAATCAAAAGCCCATAGCAATATACACATGAATTCATCAATCTCAAGACATAATCACATAACCCATATTTTAGTGAAATTTAGAGATTTGAGAAGATCAAGGGTTCATGGAGAATTTCATTGGAAAACATCAAATAAACTTCAATAATATCATATCTTAACAATTGAAAACGTTTCATGCAAGAACCCATGATTTAGAGTAGAAATTAGACAATTCACTTTAGAAAACTTTGAAAAACATCTTGAGAATTGGGCTCCTGGATGAAATAAGTTTCAAGGATCAAAAACCATACCTCAAGTATGATAATTCTTCACTTTGATGAAGAATTTCCACTCAAGAACCCCTCACCAAGCTGCCTCTTCAATGGAGTCTTCAATGGAGGTTTTGGGATTTCTAAGAGGCTTTGGGTTTTGATTTTAGAAGAATAATGAAGTCTCTAGGGTCTTAACCACTTAAATAGTTAATTAAAATACCAATAAGACCCCTAAACAACCGCCTAAACTCTTATTTAGAAATGGGGTGAATGTACAAGTTCACCCCTAACTTGGCAGAAAAATCTGCACAGGTGAACTTGGCTGCGATGACCTGACTTGTGACGGGGCGTCACGGGTGCAACGGCCTGTCATGGCCATCAGTTACAAGCTCCTGTGGCTTGCCAAGGGTTCCCCCTACACCCTTGGACAAGGCCCCCAAGACGAAACCCTTGTGACGGGGCGTCACACCCATGACTGGCCGTTGACAGCTCCGTCGCCAAGGCTGCCTGGGACAGCCTGCCATCAGATTTTGGGTCCTTTCCTCAAGGACCCTTTGATGGTCCTTGGGGATAATTTCCCGGACGTTTACAAACTAAATACGATCATCTATAAGTTTAACACCTCCCACATGAATTTCATCCAAAAAAAACACATAAAACTCGACGAAACTCGCCTAGACGTACAAGGTCGACTCAAGGCACATCTTTCGAATGCCTTGGACGTTCTTGGTCGTTTGAACTCCAAACTTCACGAAACTTTAACCACTGCCTATACATGCTATATTAACTCTATTAAGAACCTTAAAATACCATGAAACACACATAAACACATAGAACCACATTTTATACATTTAAGTGACTTAGTCGTCAAGCGTCTTAGTCATCCCTTGACGTTTGACTTCCAACACCTCTAATACTTTAGCTACTGCCTATATACCACATATTAAACATATTTAGGACCTTATAACACTAATACCAACATATTAGGCTCTAGAACACCTAAGCTATTTTCAAGGTCTTACAGAATACCTATCTCTTAGTTCTTGAACTATGTTGCCACCATAGGATACTAGCTAGTGGATCCACCTAGATAGCTACGTTTATGTTAGGTTCTACTTTGGCCGGTAGACCACCTCTCATTGGTGTAAGGTTTCATGACACCGGATTCCACATTAGCTCATGTGGTCTATGTCGGTTAAGGCAAGAGTTCCCTAAACTAAAATGAATGAATAAGATATAGACTAATCGGAGTAACTTGAGTGGTTTGGCTAGAGCTTAGGTAGGGGTATGAGACTCTACCTAGGCCTTGCACTAGTTTGCCTTGATAGGAGCTTTGAGAGGTTAATATTATGCATGTAAGGTAGTGATATAATGTAAATGACTTTGTACGTTCAATAACATGCTTATGAGTACAATGTTGTTACCTTTGGTTGAAGAAGAATGTTTCATGAAATGGGAGAGTAGGTTAGGTAAGGTTAATTGCTAATTGTGGTCTTGGTAGGTTACTTGATTAAGTAAGAGACATGGGAATTTACTTGATCATTGCACTTGTGACTTCATGCAGAATATAGTTAGTATGCTTTGCTTTGCTATGCTTCACTCGTATACATGTTTTATAATGATTTTTCTTAAATTTCCTTTTCTAATTATATTTGATTGGTAATTGTATATATGGTTCCATACTTAGTACATGTGGAGTACTAACCCCATTCCTTTCCCTTTTCCCAAACATTTTAGGTTCCGGTCGTTGAATCTGCTTTGAGGAGATTGAAAGGAAGACTTGGATATCTTATCATCCAAGTGGTAGGTCCTCACTCTCCCGAGGGCGTTGCCGACATCCTACTCCTATGTTACTTAGTTACTATAATTCTTTATTGACTCTATTACTCGTTTGAGACGATGTTGTATATAGACTATATATGGCTTCTTGTATTGATGTAGGGCTATGCCCTAGATTTATTGTCTTTGATAGATGGTTTATGAGATGAGACGGCTTTTATAGCTATTATGTCTTTTACTTTATAAACGGGTGAAATAAAAGTAGAAGGCTATGTAATCTTCGTATATGAACAAGTCTATGTATACTTGATATAAATACGATTATGTGTATGTAGAGCTTTATGTAAGCCTCCGAGTAGATATATATAAAAAGTACTAAATTTTTCACATTTTAATCGATGAATGCTAGGAAGAGGCTAAGAGTCTTGTCTTAATCCTCGAAGAGGACGCCGACGCCGATTACATCTAGGGGATAAACCCGGATGTGACAAACTTGGTATCAGAGCATGAGGTTGAATATCCTTGATGTTAACGTCTCTCTCAACCACGTTATATAGGTTTGTATTCATAATTGTGAAGCGCGCCACACTTATAAATAGAAACTTATTTGATGCTTAGGAATCCCTCTCATGCTAGGAAATCCATATCGTGCCTCTAGAATGTACTTCATACATGCTTTCGCCTAAACCTTGTGTTTTGGTTATAGGAGATGAATACTAGAAGGAATGCAGCCAGAAGACTTGAGGAGGAGATTACTACTACGGGAATCCCTCCTTGTGATGATTTAGTTCCTCCTCTTGAAGAGATCGTTGCTGATGATCAGTCTCCAGTTGACCCTCCACCTATGACAGAGGCTCAGATGAGAGCTATTCTTGCTCAAATGTCTCAAGCCATGACTACTCAAGCTCAAGCCGTAAAGGTGCAAGCCCAAGCTATGACTGCCCAAGCCAATAGGGATATTGCACCTAGGGTCCATGAGCAAACTATGGCTTTCCGACTTAGGGACTTTACCCGAATGAATCCTCCTATCTTCTATGGGTCTAAGGTTGATGAAGACCTTCAAGAATTCATTGAAGAGGTTTATAAGATTTTGTGTGCTATGGGGTTGTCTTCTAGTGAGAATGCCGAGTTGGCCTCATACCAACTCAGGGATGTGGCTCAGACTTGGCATGTGCAATGGAAAAATAATAGGCCACTTCAAGGTGGGCCAGTGACTTGGGAGATCTTCAAGAGGGCTTTCCTTGATCGGTTCTTCCCTAGAGAGATGAGAGAAGCTAAGGTGGTGGAATTCATCAACCTCTACCAAGGAGGTATGAGTGTTCATGATTACTCTTTGAAGTTCATTCAATTGGCCAAATATGCTCCTTCCTTGGTCTCCGATCCTAGAGACGAGATGAGCCGATTTGTGACAGGTGTGTCGGATGACTTGCAAGAAGAATGTCATTCGGCTATGCTTCATGATAACATGAATATTGGTCGTCTTATGGTGCATGCACAAAGGGTTGAGGAGGCTAGAGCAAAAAGGAAGGATAAGGATTCAAGAAGGGAAAGGTCTTTTGAGAGTGGAACTACTAAAGACAGGTTTGGAATTCAAGACAAGCCTAGATTCAAGAAGAGGTTCTCAAATCAAGTTCCATCCAAATTTCCCAAGAATAGGGATTCTAAAGACCCTAGGCAAAAGGTTACAAAGGGAAAGGGTGGAAACTCATTTAATGAGAAGCCTACGTGTGCTAAGTGTGGGAAGGGTCACCTTGGAGAATGTTTGGTAGGAACAGGGATTTGCTTTGGTTGTGGAAAAAGTGGTCATAGAGTGCGAGATTGTCCTAATGCTAAGGGACAAGAGAAGGGTGGACAGCCAAGTGGTTCTAATGATTCTCCCAAAAAGAACCGCTTCTATGCTCTTTGTTCGAGAGATGATCAAGAGGCCTCTCCCGATGTGGTGATCGATATGTTACAAATCTTTGCTATTGATGTGTATGCTTTACTTGATCCGGGCGCTACTTTGTCTTTCGTTACTCCCTTAGTAGCTAAAAAGTTTGATACTTTACCCGATGTTTTGCATGAACCTATTTTGGTGTCTACTCCGGTGAATAAGTCAGTTGTAGCAAAAAGAGTCTACCGAAATTGTCCTATCTCTATGCCCCATAGAGTTTCTCATGTAGATCTAGTTGAACTAGACATGTATGATTTCGATGTCATTTTGGGTATGGATTGGTTGCATGCTAGCTTCGCTTCTATTGATTGTAGGACTTGAGTTGTGAAGTTTAGTTTCCCAAATGAACTCGTTTTTGAGTGGAAGGGTGGGAATTCTCTTCCTAGAGGTCGTTTCATATCATGTCTAAAAGCGAGTAAGATGATCTCAAAGGGGTGTCTTTATCATATTGTGAGAGTCCAAGAAGTTGATTCCGAAATTCGTCCTATTGAGTCGGTCCCCGTGGTGAGTGAATTTACAGAGGTTTTTCCCAATGACCTTCCTGGCATTCCTCCCAAATGGGAAATCGATTTTGGTATCGATTTGCTACAAGAAACAAACCCTATCTCTATTCCTCCTTATAGAATGGCTCCGGCCGAATTGAAGGAGTTGAAGGCACAACTTAAAGATTTGCTAGACAAGGGCTTTATAAGGCCTAGCATTTCTCCATGGGGTGCTCCGGTATTATTCGTGAAAAAGAAGGATGGGTCCTTGAGAATGTGTATTGACTATCGCCAACTCAACAAGGTTACTATCAAGAACAAATATCCTCTTTCGCGGATTGATGATTTATTTGATCAACTCCAAGGGGCGAGTTACTTCTCCAAAATTGACTTGAGGTCAGGGTATCACCAGCTTAGGGTGAGAAATGAAGATATTCAAAAGACGGCCTTTCGGACTCGGTACGGGCATTATGAGTTCTTGGTTATGTCCTTCGGTCTCACAAATGCTCCGGCGGCGTTTATTGACCTAATGAATAGGGTGTTTCGAAGTTACCTTGATTCGTTCGTTATTGTATTTATCGACGATATCTTGGTGTATTCGAAGAATGAGGTTGATCAAATGGGTCATCTAAGAGTGGTATTGCAAACCCTTAGAGAGCATAAATTGTTTGCCAAGTATAGCAAGTGTGAGTTTTGGTTGAGGTCGGTCGCGTTTCCTGGGTACATCATCTCTAGTGAGGGAGTTGAGGTAGACCCAAGGAAAACTGATGCGGTAAGAAATTGGCCTAGACCCTTGACCCCGACATATATTAGGAGTTTCTTGGGTCTAGCAGGTTATTATCGAAGGTTTGTAGAAGGTTTTTCATCCATTGCATATCCTTTGACTTCTTTGACTCAAAAGGGTAAAAAGTTTGAGTGGTTGGAGGCCTGCGAGAAGAGTTTCCAATTATTGAAAGATAGGCTTACTTCCGCTCCGGTGTTAACTTTACCGGAAGGTTCTAAGGGGTTCGTTGTGTATTGTGATGCATCCCGCATAGGTTTGGGTTGTGTGCTTATGCAAAATGGGAAGGTGATTGCCTATGCTTCATGGCAACTTAAGGTGCATGAAAGAAATTACCCCACTCATGACCTTGAGTTAGCGGCCGTAGTGTTTACTTTGAAAATATGGAGACATTACTTGTATGGTGTTCATGTTGATGTTTTCACCGATCATAAGAGTCTTCAATATGTGTTTACTCAAAAAGAGTTGAATCTCCGACAAAGAAGGTGGTTAGAATTGTTGAAAGACTATGATATGAGTGTCCTATATCGCCCCGGCAAGGCCAATGTGGTGGCGGATGCTCTAAGCCGTATGACTATGGGTAGCGTGTCTCATATTGATGGATACAAGAAAGATCTAGTGAAATATGTTCATCGTTTGACTAGATTAGGGGTGCGGTTGGAGAGTTCTCTAAATGGAGGTGCCACGGTTCATCATAGCTCGGAGACATCATTAGTGGTTGAGGTGAAGTCCAAACAACACCTTGATCGACTATTGATGGAGTTGAAGGAATCGGTTCTTGGCAAGATGAATGTGTCTTTCTCCTTAGGAAGGGATGGTGTGTTGAGGTACCAAGGGAGGTTATGCGTTACCGATGTTGATGGATTGAGGGGTCGGATCCTTAAGGAAGCCCATGGATCCCACTATTCCATCCATCCGGGTTCTACTATGATGTATCATGACCTTCGAGAAATATATTGGTGGGAAGGTTTGAAGAAGGACATAGCGGAATTTGTTGCTAAGTGTCCAAATTGCCAACAAGTGAAGGCGGAACATCAAAAGCCGGGTGGCTTACTACAAGAGATCCAAATTCCAACTTGGAAGTGGGAAGACATTAATATGGACTTTGTGGTAGGGTTGCCTCGGACTCAAAAGTGTTATGATTCTATATGGGTGATTGTTGATAGATTGACTAAGTCAGCTTATTTTATTTCCGTCAAATCCACGTATTCGGCGAAGGATTATGCGAAGATCTTCATAGATGAGATTGTGTGTCGCCATGGTATTCCGTTATCCATTATTTCGGATCGGGGTGCATAATTCACATCTAGATTTTGGAAGTCTTTTCAAGAAGGTTTGTGTACTAAAGTGAAATTGAGTACCGCTTTTCATCCTCAAACAGATGGTCAAGCGGAACGCACAATTCAAACCCTTGAGGATATGCTTAGAGCTTGCATCATTGATTTTAAGGGAAGTTGGGATAAGCACTTGCCGTTGGTGGAGTTTGCCTATAATAATAGTTTTCATTCGTCCATCTCCATGGCCCCCTATGAAGCCTTGTATGGTAGAAGGTGTAGGTCTCCTATAGGATGTTTTGAAGTTGGTGAACCATCGATCTTTGGTCCCGACTTTATTTATAGGACATTGGAGAATGTGCATATCAAAG
This sequence comes from Solanum sitiens, assembly GCA_016801875.1. Classification (NCBI taxonomy): domain Eukaryota; kingdom Viridiplantae; phylum Streptophyta; class Magnoliopsida; order Solanales; family Solanaceae; genus Solanum; species Solanum sitiens. Next base: position 64,437 of record JABWTJ010000842.1, read on the forward strand.
AACAGGTTGCAAACAGCCTATAGTCGGATAGGAGAAGGGATTTGGAGTTTGAAGAGGGTGACAAGGTGTATTTGAAAATTTCACCTATGAAGGGGGTGGTAAGATTTGGCAAGAAAGGGAAGTTGAGCCCTCGTTACGTGGGTCCTTATGAGATTTTGGAAAGGGTTGGTAAAGTTTCCTATCGCTTGAAGCTACCTAATGATTTAGCTTCGGTTCATCTGGTTTTCCATGTCTCGATGTTGATGAAGTGTGTTGGGGATCCCGAGTCTATTCTTCCTATTGAATGTCTTGGAGTCAAGGATAACCTCTCTTATGAGGAGGTTCCTATCCAAATCCTTGATAGGCAAGTGAAATGGTTGAGGAACAAGGAGGTGGTTTCCGTAAAAGTGTTATGGAAGAACCACCTAGTTGAGGGTGCAACATGGGAGGCTGAGGCCGACATGAAAACCCGCTATCCTCATCTTTTTGATGTTTAAGGTTAGTTATTCTTTCTAATGCTATAATTATGCTAGATATTGTGAATCTTTGATGTTTTGGTGAATTTCTTCAAAAATCTTAGTTTTTGAGACTTCACAATGAAGTCACTGTAAGGTGGCCTTAAGCAATAATTTGAAATTTGTCTTGCTTCTTGCATATTTGAGTCAAGTCGTGTATTGTGATATAGTGAATCCTTGTGGATGCTAAATTAAACATATTGATAAGATGAACTTTGTGCTAATTGACTTGTGTATCAAATGATTGAGCTCATGTGTGTTGTGAGTAGAAAGTATCTCATGAGGAAACTTTGAGCTTATGTGTGATAAATTGATGTTTCGAAGTGTTTTATTGAAATGATATGATTCATGCTAATTGAGTATTGTGAATTGGTTGAGTTGCTAGTCTTGAGTCTATTCCCTCATTTAAAGAGTGTTTAGTGTCATTCGGGGACGAATGTTCCTAAGGGGGGGATAATGTAACATTTCAAAATGCCAAAGTCATGTGGTAAGACTTAAACAGGCTCATTAAAGGTCTAAACCATTGTTACTAGCCAAATTAGGCGTTTAGAGAGTCATTAAAGTGTTTTGGAACCAAAACATTCAAGAAACGTCCATGACGTCCGGAAAGTTGGTTCATGAAAGGGATAGAGTGTTCTTTTAGTTTTACCAAGTTAAAGAGTCGAAAATTGAGTAAATGTTTGTAACAATAGGTGTAACACATAGTGAGGGATGTTTTCATGATTATAAATTCATGGTACGACTCCCTAAGGACCAACCAAGGGCCCCGAAGAGGACCTTCGAGGCAGGAATGTGCAACACTGCCGGGCAGTGTGCCTCGACGGATGGCACAACGGGGCATCACGGGCACGACGGGCCGTCCTGGCTACCGTTGTCCCACCCTTAGTCGTTCCTCAAGAACCCTCGCCTGCACAAGTCTCTGACAGTCGCGACGGACGTGCAGGACGAAGGGAGGGTTGCCGTCACGTCCACGACGAATCGTCGATGGGGTTCCGTCGGCGGGGACCTATTGTGTTTCGGAAAATTAAGCTTTAGTTCAATTATTTTATTAAGTGTCTTAGGGGTAATTAGGGTTGAAGACTAATTAAGTTGACTTAAGCCCCCTATAAATACCCCAACCCTCATTAGCCTAAACACAATTCTCTAAACAAACTCTCTTCCTTTTCTCTACTTTCTCTCTCTATTGGAAGACTCCATTGGAGGATAGCTTGGGAGGATCATTGGGGGATGGTTTAACACTAAATCACCATCAAAACGTCATCAAACCTTAAGGTTTGGGATCTAATTCACCTTTGAGATTCTTTCCTCAAAGGGCTCCTTCAAAGATTTTCCAAAAATTTGAGTTTCATATGGGTTTCATTCAATTTCTAATTTGACGTTATAAATTGAGTTGTTCATGTATTCTTTGGGTTATAATGAGTAAATTATCATGTATTCTAACTTGATTATGATGAATTGATGTAGTTTGGTATAGATTGTGGGTGATGACGCCTAACCCTTAACCCTAGGTATGAGATTGATATGAACTTGGGTTGGAATGATGTAATTGATCTAATTATTGTTTAAATCATCTTTAATGGTTGCTATTGCATTGATCATGAATATATTGTAATGAATGGAAGTTCTTCATGCCTATTTCTTGAGTATTGAACCTAGGGTAAGAATATAGACTTTGATATCATGTTACCAAGCTTTGATTTAGTATTGCATTATGGTATAGTGCTTTCTCTTAAATTAGTTCTTATGTTGACTATTGAATTACATCGGTATGATGACCCAAATTGGGTTGATCTATGGGTTTATTAGTAAGGCCCTTATTGGTGAACTATAGAGAAGTATTGGTAAGTCTTGATTGTCCTAATCCTTACTTCAAATTGTGATTAATTGTTATCAAGTGATAATGTTGTGTTGAAGTACACCTTGCTTAAGGTGATAGGTTGGTGTGATGATTGAATTGAAATGTTTAGGTTGGTTGTGAGGTTCCCTAGGAGTACATGATATAGGGAAGTTGTTAAGTAAAGATGTGCCCTATTATGATGATGAATGTACAAGGGCTTGACCCTATTATCTAACTAAGTTGAGATGATTAATAAGTTTAAAGACTTTTGTATAATGGGGACTTAGCTGAGCACCGAGTGAACTTGACAATGGGAGGTGATGGCTTTCCTTAGAGGAAGTGTTACCCTATAGTTTCATATTGGATGTTGACTCCCCTTTGAGGGATACTCACCTAATGATTCCCATGAGATGTGGCCCCGATTACCAAAAGGTATGTAGAGGGAATACCTATCTCTTAGTTCTTGAACTATGTTGCCACCATAGGATACTAGCTAGTGGATCCACCTAGATAGCTACGTTTATGTTAGGTTCTACTTTGGCCGGTAGACCACCTCTCATCGGTGTAAGGTTTCATGACACCGGATTCCACATTAGCTCATGTGGTCTATGTCGGTTAAGGCAAGAGTTCCCTAAACTAAAATGAATGAAGAAGATATAGACTAATCGAAGTAACTTGAGGGGTTTGGCTATAGCTTAGGTAGGGGTATGGGACTCTACCTACGCCTTGCACTAGTTTGCCTTGATAGGAGCTTTGAGAGGCCAATATTATGCATGTAAGGTAGTGATATAATGTAAATGACTTTGTACGTTAAATAACATGCTTATGAGTACAAGGTTGTTACTTTTGGTTGAAGAAGAATGTTTCATGAAATGCGAGAGTAGGTTAGGTAAGGTTAATTGCTAATTGTAGTCCTTGTAGGTTACTTGATTAAGTAAGAGACATGGGAATTTACTTGATCATTGCACTTGTGACTTCATGCAGATTATAGTTAGTATGCTTTGCTTTGCTATGCTTCACTCGTATACATGTTTTATAATGAGTTTTCTTAAATGTCCTTTTCTAATTATATTTGATTGGTAATTGTATATATGGTTTCATACTTAGTACATGTGGAGTACTAACCCCATTCCTTTCCCTTTTCCCAAACATTTTAGGTTCCGGTCGTTGAATCTGCTTCGAGGAGCTTGAAAGGAAGACTTGGATATCTTATCATCCAAGTGCTAGGTCCTCACTCTCCTGAGGGCATTGACGACATCCTACTCCTATGTTACTTAGTTACTATAATTCTTTATTGACTCTATTACTCGTTTGAGACGATGTTGTATATAGCCTATATGTGGCTTCTTGTATTGATGTAGGGCTATGCCCTAGATTTATTGTCTTTGATAGATGGTTTATGAGATGAGACGGCTTTTATGGCTATTATGTCTTTTACTTTATAAATGGGTAAAATAAAAGTAGAAGGCTATGTAATCTTCGTATATGAACAAGTCTATGTATACTTGATATAAATACGATTATGTGTATGTAGAGGTCTATGTAAACCTCAGAGTATATATAGATAAAAAGAACTAAATTTTTCATATTTTAATCGATGAATGCTAGGACGAGGCTAAGAGGATTGTCTTAGTCCTCGAAGAGGACGACGACGCCGATTACGTCTAGGGGGTAAACCCAGATGTGACACATAGAGTCTTTGTAGGTTTATATGAAAGGATTACTCATATAGTTATACCTATAGACTTATGCTTTAATGTATGAACATGTGTGGTATCTATGTGTTATGTGAAAGCTTTGCTCACATGTATGTACACACACACATGGATTATGATCTAGTAAATGAGAGGGGCCTTGATAGGGGTGCCCAAGAATACTCTATAACTAGATAGGTGCTTTAATATGCTATAAGCATATCATAAATGAATATTTCAAGCCTATGTTTTATGAAAAATGTAATTAAAGGTTTTACAATAAAGGGAACTTGGCTTAGCACCGAGTGAACTTGACATTGAGAGGTGTTGACTTTCCCTTGAGGAAAGATTCACCATTTGTCCCTTATAGAGTGTTGACTTCCCTTTGAGGAATATTCACCTATGGACCCACATGAGGTGTTGACTTCCCTTTGAGGAAGGGATCACCCATGTTTTCTCATGAGATGAGGCCCCAATTGTCCAATGACATGTAGAGGGAACTACCTATCTCTTAGATCCATAAACTATGCTTGCCACATAGGATCTAGCAAAGTGAATTCACTTAGGATGCTAGGATGTATGTTAATGTTCTACCTTGTCTAGGTAGGAACACCTTCCATTGGTGTAAGGCTCTACAACACCAAATTCCATGTTTAGCACCCATGGTCTTAGTTTCGGTTAAGACTATAGTTTCTCTAAAGTAAAATGGACAATGGAAGAAATGAAATAGGATCCTAACTAGGATGACTTAAGGAAGGTTACTTAGTATAGGTGGAAGTAATGAACCCAGCTAGACATTGCACAAGTATCTCCTTAGGAAGTCTTAGGAAGGTGACCTAATGTATATGATTATGCATATGTCTTTATGCATGATATGGTAGAAGTTGTCTACTTGTCATGAAGATGTGCATGGTATGAGTCTATATGATGTGATCTTATCCTTATGTGCACTATGTTGGACTAAATGACTATATGATGAAGGTTTTGTATTGACATGAATGAAGTTGTCTTTACTTGTGATGTTGATGTATAAGGTTATGGGGCTTCACATGTACATTGCACTAGTAGATTAAGATTGGGATTATGAGTAAGATCTTATAAGGTACCATGTGAAGTAAAATAAGTATATGTGCATAATGACTAAGAGTTCACTGTAATGTCCTTTATAGTCTTGGCTTAAATATGTCTATGTTGTACTACACTTCTATGATGGTATGTGTTGCCTTGTATAGATTGTATGTATGTTTTCCTTGTGGCTTCAAGGTGATGCATTGCACCAAGTATGACTCGAGGTTACTTGGAAGGTTGATGAGTTAAAAGAAAAAGGGTTCACTGTTAAGGTAAGAGAGCTTACTGTAAAGTGATCTCAAATATGGCATAAATTCTATATGTGATTTTATATGATGTTTGGACTTTGAATATGTCTATATGAAGTATGTGAATGATATAAATGCTATTCTATAAAGGTTTTATGATGATTTTCTCAAAATAGCATGAAGTATGATTTTCAAGAAAATGTCCCTTTTAAATGCATGTTTTTGCATGGTTGTCATACTTAGTACATTCTTGCGCTAATCCAATTCTTCTCTACTTTTTACATAAAGTGTAGATTATGGATGCTTAAAGGATGTCTTGAATGGTGAAGAGCTTGCTAGATGATTCCCAAGCTCAATGAAAGGAATCCTTAAGTTCAAGGATCTCTTACTTATGTCTTTACTGTAAAGTTTTTAATATTGTATTGTTATGCAATGTGTCTTAAGGGTCGTGTCCCTAATTGTCACATTCCTAAACCACACTCTAGAATATAGGGTGCAATCTTGGATTGCGACCGGCGTTGTCGACCTCTTGGAGGTCTAAGACAAGCCCTTTCGTACCATTCATTGCATACATGTATGAAAAGTAGTGTGGAATTAAAATTTTTCACACGAAATAAAAATACTTCAAAATATATCTTTTATAGAAAAACATATTGAAAGGCTAAGTCTCAAATTCGCCATCTTAGACATAGGAATATATTGGGGCACGGCCCATACTTTAACATATAGAAAATAGCTAAGTCTATTACAATACTTTTCAATAAGGAAAACTAAACATCAAGATGTCCTCGAATCTAGTGAGGACATACCAACTCTCTACTTGAATGAACACTAGTCCAAGCTTCAACTTCGAGACTCCTCTCAAACGCCACCTACACCTTTTGAAATAGACAAAATGTATAGAATTAGTACAAACACTTGTACTAAGTATGGCGTAATGCATAAAATCATGATAAACGGACATTTATATAAAACATGCTCTTTTTGATTAAAACTTCATAGCATAAGAATAAGAACAACATTTAACACCTTAGAAACATATACGATATCACATAAGCATTTAATCAAATATTTAAGAACATTACAGTGAACTAAGTTCCACTTCACAGTAACCCCTTTTAGCTTACATCCTTCTCATCAAAATGTATCCTAATACTCACTTAAGTGAGACTAAGAGAGATCGCCCATACACCCTCTCTAACCACACCTAAATGATCCTTAAGACTACCTAAGATAAGATTGTTCCATTTTCCTTTCATTAACTCCCCACCTAAGGTTACTCTAAGATTCACCTAAGTAGGACAAGAAGAGACCGCCATACACCCTCTTCAAGCTTACCTAAGCAACCCTCAAATCTACCCTAGATAGAGCACATTCTATTCATCATACCTTAGCTAAAGTCGTGATCATTCATTAAGTCAATTAAAAGACATTTCATTCATTATAGACTTCACATAATGGTCTTGGAAAGACCTAGGGACTCACATACTAATATCTTCAAAGTCTAGTCATGCAATGTCTATATAGCGTCCCATTCCACTACCTAAACTTCCTAGAACTTATCCAACACTAGCATATACCCCACATGATGAGAATAGGCAATAACCGACATAGACCATACTAGCTAGGCATGGAATCCGGAGTCATAAACCTACTCCGATGGAGGGTGTTCTACTTGCCAAGGGTAGAACTAAGAGACATCCCATGTAGGCACATGGATAAGGAATATCAAGGTCTTTTATGTACTCTAGTCTCATTCTCAAGTAGAGGTACATTGTACTCTAGTCTCCTTCTTAAGTAGAGCTACAAACCATAACATATTCACTCGGTGCTAGCCTTTGTTCTCATAGAGTAAGTTCAATATAAGGGACATATGAAAAGGTACCATCTCTTAGTCATTACCTAGTCATAATGCACCTACCAAAGATGGGTCCACTAGGGCTGCCATTCAATGGTCTATAAGGATAGCTCATTCTTAACCTTATTTGTATATACAAGATTCCACATATTAGTCATGCTTAGAAGGGCACCATCTTAGGTCTACCGATCCTAGACTTTCATTAAACATTCATCCATACACATACAAGACAAAGGTGCCTAAGCCTACTAAGTCAAGATGTTCATATTCATCATATACATGTATCAAGTAAGGGACATAATCTACCAAAACAAGACACATCATTAATTCACATTAGCACATATAACATATCATTCTTTGAAGCACTTATGAATGACCCTTATCATCTTTATGTCATCCTATACGTTAGTATAACATCATCAATATAACCATCATATATTCATATAATCAAGTACGAATAATCATGTATCAACTTTAAGACTACACACATAAACACATAGTCATAATCCAACATGATCACCTAATATCCATAGAAGAACACATACTTTCACATTACTAGCATGTAGATAGATATAATCATACTTCACATAATAAATTACACAAATTATCATAATACTTCAAGTAGTGCCGACAAGGCCATGATAATCAATATACATAAAATACCGCTGACAAGGCCACATCAATCACATAACACCGCCACCATAAGTGGACCATACCAAACACAACATAATTGAAGTCTAATTAACATAAAATAAAGAGAATTAAGTCAGCGTACCACCAATCCATTCTCATCACTTCAATCCATGTCTAAATTATCCAATTCAATACCATAAGGCCCTTACCCATGGCCATGAACATCAATTCAAAGTATAAATCATAATACAGATGAAACTAGGTCAATTCAATATATATTTAACAATCTAAGACAAATAAGACATCCATTGAATACAATTCTTACATCATTTGAAAGCCCATAAGAAACTACACATGAATTCATAAACATTTAACCAATATCAAGTAACCCATAATTTAATCAAAATCTAGGGTTCATCAATTTCATGGGTTCATAGGTTAATTGAGTTAAAATAAAATTAATAACCACAATTTAATAACTAAACAATGATTAAAAACATTTAATGCAAGAACCCATGGTAGATCATGAAAAAGGTTAATTCATCTTTTGAAAAGTTTAGAAAACATTTTTGAAAGTTGGGCTCCTTGATGAAACAAGTTTCAAAGATCAAAAGTCATACCTTTATTGGAGAAAATCCACTAAATTTGGTGAAGAAATCAATGAAGAACTTCAATCCTAGCTTAAACCTTACCCTTGTTTAAAGAATCTTGACAAATCTTTAATTTTCTTGAATGGAGTCTTCTACTTTAATTTTTTTCTTGAGATTTTGCCCTAGGGTTTGAAAGAGAAGAGAATGATGAATTTAAAGATGGAATTAGGATTATGTTAGGCTTTATAGGACTTGTGAAACCCATTTTATTTAGGTTTTCCTAGTGGGAAAAGGAGAGGGAATTACCTTAATTACTATTTTCCCGCGGCCAAAACGGGACTGCACTATACTATTCACCAAAATTGTCACACCTTTTTACTCGAAAACTAGATTGATGCGAAATTGGTGGCGTTGGAAAGAGGATTCAAATACCTTTAATTTGATAGGTCATGGCTCACGTAATTCTTAATATTCTAAGAGATATGGTCGTTTGAAGTTTACCCAAATAAAATCTTATGTCTAAACTTAATTGATAAGGAAACATTCAACTCTACTTTGTGCAATGTTTTTCTAATGACCTTAATTGATATTGAAAATCATTCGCACACTAAGAAATTTACCTTAAAACCTAAGAAAATTAAGAGTCACTCAGTATAACCTTATACGAAATTTAAGAATTGCTAGGGCATAACTTAGAAAATTTTGGGATCTTACAATCTCCCCCTCTTGGACAACATTCGTCCTCGAATGACACTTGCCACTCTCCGAACACTTCCACGAGTAAAGATTCAGTTAACAACTCTCAATCATACCACATAACACATTATACAACACACAATCGAGGAGAAAACATCAATTTCACATAATCAAGAAAATCACAACACAAGAAGATAGAAACAGCTCTACAACTCATCAAGCTATAAAACTCACATTTTCAATTCATAAGGAGGAACTTCCTTCTCCACATAATATCATGCTCATATACATCAGTTATATACACATCATAACCATTTTTCATGAAAGAACAATTTAGCCAAATTTTCAAAACCTTTAAAGTAAACACCAATTCTCTACAGTGAAACATGCTCAAATTTCCAATAATGCAACTCTTAAGCAATAAATGATGGAAACATAACAATATGAGAGATAAAACCATATAAACTCACTTTAAAACATAATCATAACTTCATGAAATGCACAATGCAAGGAATCAATGAATTTCAAATTCAACTAGACTCCTAAACACAATGAAACATGCAACATGCTACTATGACATTCTATCTCTCAAGCTTGAATTGAATAGAAGAGATGAGACAACAAATCAGTATTCCACTACTCACCATTCTCTCCCCCACTTAGAAGGAACTCATATAACTAAAGAGAGAAAACTATAAGTTACCGGCTTCATCATCGTCATCCGGTTTTGTTCCATTGTCTCGGAGAGCATAGAAGCGATTCCTCTTTGGAGCACCACCATCCGGAATATTAGGAGGAACTTGCTTGACCTCTCTCCCTATAGATGCAATAGTAGGACAATCTCTCACCTTGTGATCATCCTTTCCACAACCAAAGCACCCACTAGTACCGGCTAGACACTTCCCAAAGTGCTTCTTCCCGCAAGTAGCACAAGTAGGCTTAACCACTTGGGAACCACCACCTCTCTCATAGTTAGCTTTAGGAGCACTATAACCATCTTGATTTGGAGCCCACTTCTTAAACTTATGTTGAACTTGCTCATCGGTTCTTCCCCTCTTAGCATCTGTATCTCTCCTCCCAAGTTTAGGCTCTTCAATGGATTGTGCATACACCATCAGCCTAGATAGAGTCATATCACCATGGAGCATGGTTGTACGACACTCTTCCTTCACCATATCCGAAACACTGATCAAGAACCTACTCATCTCATCCCTAGGGTTAGACACCAAGGATGGAGCATACTTAGACTATAGGATAAACTTTAAGGAATACTCCTCAACACTCATGCTACCTTGCCTAAGGTTTATAAATTCTTCAATCTTAACCTCCCTCCTCTCACGGGGAAAGTACCTTTCTAAGAATGCTTCCTTAAACTCTTCCCACTCTAAGGGACCAGATTCAACTGGTCTACTATCCTTCCATTGAGTAAACCATATTTGAGCAACATCTTTCAATTGATATGAAGCTAACTCCGCTTTCTCCCTAGAAGTCACTCCCATTGCGTGCACTATCTTATACACCTCATCCAAGAAAGCTTGGGGATCTTCTCCCACCTTAGAACCAAAGAAGGTAGGAGGATTCATCCTTACAAAGTCCCTCAATCTAGAGGTCATAGTACTCTCCATAGCATTCACTCTAGGCCCATTGTCTCTATTCACTTGAGTTGTCATAGCTTGGGTTAGGGTAAGGAGAGCCTCTCTAATCTCCCCAGTAGCCATTTCCGAGGGAACTACCGGAACCTCATTATCTCCATCCACAATAGGGACTTGATCATCTTGAGCACCTTGATCACCTTGAACATCTTAAGGAACCTGCTCAACTTGTGGTACATGTCCACCTCAGAAAGGAAGTCCCTCATTCACATCATTCTCCTCAACTCTCCTAGCCGGTGTCCTCCTCGTATTCATCATTCTAGAAACACAAGGAAAACCATAAGAAAAGGACACTCATAACTTTTAATCTCTACGGCACGACATAAGAGTAGAAAAGAAGGGAAACTCTATCGTCCTATACCCTCTCGCCCATAGATGTGTCATGACTCACACCGATGGTCAAGACTCTACTAGAGGTGCCTTCTTGAGACTTTTCGATTCCTAAGTACTACTTCATAACCTTATGCTCTGATACGAAGCTTGTCACGACCCGAGATTATCCCCTAGAAGTTAGGTCATTCTCGAATTGCGACCAAGCGTTGTCGACCTCTCGGAGGTCTAAGACAGGCCCTTTCGTACCATTCATTGCATACATGTATGAAAAGTAGTGCGGAATTAAAACTTTTCACACGAAATAAAAATACTTCAAAATATCTCTTTTATAGAAAAACATAATGAAAAGCTAAGTCTCAAAGTCGCCATCTTAGACATAGAAATATATTGGGACACGGCCCATACTTCAACATATAGAAAATAACTAAGTCTATTACAATACTTTTCAATAAGGAAAACTAAACATCAAGATGTCCTCGAATCTAGTGAGGACATAAAAACTCTCTACTTGAATGAACACTAGTCCAAGCATCAACTTCGAGACTCCTTTCAAACACTACCTACACCTTTTCAAATAGACAAAATGTATGGAATTAGTACAAACACTTGTACTAAGTATGGCATAATGCATAAAATCACGATAAATGGACATTTATATAAAACATGCTTTTTTTGATTAAAACATAATAGCATAAGCATAAGAACAACGTGTAACACCTTAGAAACATATACGATATCACATAAGCATTTAATCAAATATTGAAGAACATTAGAGTGAACTAAGTTCCACTTCACAGTAACCCCTTTTAGCTTACATCCTTCTCACCAAAAGTTATCCTAAGACTCACTTAAGTGAGACTAAGAGAGACCGCCCATACACCCTATCTAAGCACACCTAAATGATCCTTAAGACTACCTAAGATAAGATCGTTCCCTTTTCCTTACATTAACTCCCCACCAAAGGTTACTCTAAGATTCACCTAAGTAGGACAAGAAGAGACCGCCCATACACCCTCTTCAAGCTTACCTAAGAAACCGTCAAAGCTACCCTAGATAGAGCACATTATATTCATCAGACCTTAGCTATAGTCGTGATCATTCATTAAGTCAATTAAAAGACATTTCATTCATTATAGACTTCACATAATGGTCTTGGAAAGACCTAGGGACTCACATACTAATATCTTCAAAGTCTAGTCGTGCAATGTCTATATATCGTCCCATTCTACTACCTAAACTTCCTATAACTTATCCAACACTAGAATGTATCCCACATGATGAGAATAGGCAATAACCGACATAGACCATACTAGCTAGGCATGGAATCTGGAGTCATAAACCTACTCCGATGGAGGGTGTTCTACTTGTCAAGGGTAGAACTAAGACACATCCCATGTAGGCATATGGTTAAGGAATATCAAGGTCTTTTATGTACTCTAGTCTCATTCTCAAGTAGAGGTATATTTTACTCTAGTATCCTTCTTAAGTAGAGCTACAAACCATAACATATTAACTCGGTGCTATCCTTTTTTCTCATAGAGTAAGTTCAATATAAGGGACATATGAAAAGGTACCATCTCTTAGTCATTACCTAGTCATAATGCACCTACCAAAGATGGGTCCACCAGGGCTGCCATTCAATGGTCTATAAGGATAGCTCATTCTTAACCTTCTTTGTATATAGAAGATTCCACATATTAGTCATGCTTACAAGGGCACCATCTTAGGTCTACCGATCCTAGACTTTCATTAAACATTCATCCATACACATACAAGACAAAGGTGCCTAAGCCTACTAAGTCAAGATGTTCATATTCATCATATACATGTATCAAGTAAGGGACATAATCTACCAAAACAAGACACATCATCAATTCACATTAGCACATATTACATATCATTCTTTGAAGAACTTAGGAATGACCCTTATCATCTTTATGTCATCCTATACGTTACTAGAACTTCTTCAACATAACCATCATATACTCATATAGTCAAGTAGGAATAATCATGTATCAACTTTAATACTACACACATAAACACATGGTCATAATCCAACATGATCACCTTATATCCATAGAAGAACACATACTTTCACATTACTAGCATGTGGATAGATATAATCATACTTCACATAATCAATTACACAAATCATCATAATACTTCAAGTAGTGCCGACAAGGCCATGATAATCAATATACTTAAAAAAACGCCGACAAGGCTACATCAATCACATAACACCGCTACCATAAGTGGACCTATCAATCACAACATATTTGAAGTCTAATTAACATAAAATAAAGAGAATTAGGGCAGTGTACCACCAATCCATTCTCACCACTTCAATCCATGTCTAAATCATCCAATTCAATACCATAAGGCCCTTACCCATGGCCATGAACATCAATTCAAAGTATTAATCATAATACTAGATGAAACTAGGTCAATTCAATATATATTAACAATCTAAGACCAATTAGACATCAATTGAATACAATTCTTACATCATTAGAAAGCCCAAAAGAAACTACAAATTAATTCATAAACATTAGACCAATATCAAGTAACCCATAAGTTAGTCAAAATCTAGGGTTTATCAATTTCATGGGTTCATAGGTTAATTGAGTTAAAATAACATCAATAACCACAATTCAATCACTAAATAATGATTAAAAATCTTTAATGCAAGAACCCATGGTAGATCATGAAAAAGGCCAATTCATCTTTTGAAAACTTTAGAAAACATCTTTGTAAGTTGGGCTCCTTGATGAAACAAGTTTCAAGGATCAAAAGCCATACATTTATTGGAGAAGATCCACGAAATTTGGTGAAGAAATCAATGAAGAACTTCAATCCTAGCTTAAACCTTACCCTTGTTTAAAGAATCTTGACAAATCTTTAATTTTCTTGAACGGAGTCTTCTACTTTGATTTTGTCTCTTGAGGTTTTGCCCTAGGGTTTGAAAGAGAAGAGAATGATGAATTTAAAGATGGAATTAGTATTATGTTAGTCTTTATATGACTTGTGAAACCCATTTTATTTAGGTTTTACTAATGGGAAAAGGAGAGGAAATTACCTTAATTACTATTTTCTCGCGGCCAAAACGGGACTGCACCATACTATTCACTAAAATGGTCAGAACGTTTTACTCTAAAACTAGATTGATGCGAAATTGGTGGAGTTGGTAAGAGGTTTCAAATACCTTTAATTTTATAGGTCATGGCTCACGTAACTCTTAATATTCTAAGAGATATGGTCGTTTAAAGTTTAACCAAATAAAATCTTATGTCTAAACTTAATTGGTAAGGAAACATTCAACTCTACTTTGTACAAGGTTTTTCTAATGACCTTAATTGATATTGAAAATCGTTCGCACACTAAGAAATTTACCCTAAAACCTAAGAACATTAAGAGTCACTCAGTATGACCTTATACGAAAATTTAAGAACTGCTAGGGCGTAACTTAGAAAGTTTTGGGATCTTACACTAATGTACTCTGATGTAGTTGAGTCTAAGATGGCAAAGAGACTTAAGGTCTAAATATGTATTTTGAAATATGTTTTATCTATATATGAGATAAAGTTTCTAGCATATGATGTGCTATGAAAAGTTTTAAATTTTCCGCTAAATTTACTATGTCAATGCGATGAATGATAACTATGGGCTTGTATAAGACCTCTAAGAGGTCAAGTATGCCATGTTACTTCTAGGGGGTGCTCCCCGGATGTGACAAACGTGGTATTAGAGCATGAGGTTTATAAAGTGGTTTTAGGTTCTAAAAGTCTCATATTGCCATGTCTAGTAGAGTCTCGTGTTCATTGATGGTTAGTCGCGACATCATCAAATGATATGAGAGGCTATAAGATGATAGTGTTTCCCTTCTTCATTATTCTCATATCGTGCCATAGAACTTAACTCTATAAGATCTCTCTCTTATGTTTTCTTGTCCGGTCGTCTATTAGATGTGATTGCTTGGATGAGACTATATCTCTATGCTTGAGGGAGAAAAGGTGAGTTAATGCTTAACTTGATTTTATGATTTGATGAGTATGTGTGAAGGTGAATTTTGGCATGTTTTAATGATGTGATGCCATTTATGGCTATGTATGAGACTTACGTGAAATAGCATGTTATGTTGGAAATGTATGTCAAGATATGATGAGAGCATGTTAGAAGTCAATGTAATTGACATGAGTTTCTTTTGGAGTGATGAGTAACTATATGGTTTTTACATGATGGTAGTCTAATACTATGATTGAAGTTGAAATACTTAGTGACTACCTATGAAAGCATGCTACCTTAAGAATATGTATTTTAAGGTGTTCATTATTTAGCTTTGAATATATGCATGTTGTTTCAAATGTTGCCTTAGATGGGATGTGTGAACATTCATGATTACCTTGTATGGATTGGAGCCCTTTGTATATACTTGATCCTAGGTGTAAATGTAGTATGCATGATTTGGTAGGGTGATGATGTGGGATTTAGTGACCTAGAAGTCACCTTACTGTAATGTTCAAGGGAAAAGAAGAGTTTTTATGGCTAAGCCTCCTTGTTGTTTTCCCCTAATGTTGAATGACCTTGGAGTCTATTGTAATGTATGAAAACCGTATGTGGTTGAATGGTATGACCTAACATGATGATTGGGAATAAATTGCCTAGGAAATGAAGTTTAGAATACCTTGCTTGACTTACTGTAAATTCTTTCTAAATGGAAATCACTTGTAAGTGTTGAAAAATGAATGTTGTTAAGTTAAGATCCTATTAAGGTTGGGTTAAGTTGCTCTTAATTGGGTTTACCCTAAATGGGGGTTGGTGATGAAATGGTAAGGTTGTAGATATTGTCTACCTTGACCTTCTATTTTTGCTTGATCTTGAAGCTAATGAAGTCTTGATGAGATTTTTCATGAATAGAGTCCTGCATAAAGTATAAATTGCATGAACTTTATATATTTGGTATGTATTGATTGACATTACCTTAAAGATATAATGGATATTCCAAAGTGCTTGAATGGAAATTTTGATTAATCACATGTTTTCTCATGAGTATTGTACATCCTAAGATGCTAGCTGTACACTTGACTTCATGAGATAAAGTAAGAAACTTGGTTTTAGTCAATTTTGATATGTAAGGTTTAGCCTTATAATGAAAAGTTGAGTCTCTTTAAAATGAAATATGTGGACTTGTATGGTTTGGAAAGCATGATTGTAGGCTCACTTTTGAAAAGTGAAAGCATATTTAGCTTAGTATTCATGTATGTGCCTATAATTTGTATTGTTGTTCCTAATCGATGCTTACTGTAAAGGTGAGTACTATGTTATAAATTGACATTGTGTGAAATGGCTTCCTAATTGTTGTGATGCATTTGGTGTGATCTACCATTTAGACTTCACTAGGAAGAAATCATGAACATGTCTTGATTTGAAAAGTTGAGAATTTCTCATATTATAGTAAAGATGACCTTTGTGCATTTGCTTGGGTGTGAACTCATGATACATGTAAGTGTGTTGAGGAGAAGGACATTCCTCCATGGACACAACTAAGCATGGTATGGTTGAGTGTGACCTTCATAGCACTAGGTTTAACTAATAATGATCTTTGTTGATTCAATTAACTCAAGTCTATGTGCATTGAAATATGAGTGCTTAAATGGCTTTTGACTATTTTTGTAATCTGCCTATGAGTGGTCATACATGATGAACTCTTAATAAAATGGATTTTAATGACCATGTTATGATTAGGAGAAGGTTATTCCTCCTATGAACATGATAAGAGTCTTTTGATTGATGCATTAAGGAGTGAGTGAATTGAAGTTTTGCTTGCTTATGTGCATTGAATGCTAAAATGATGTGAAGTTGTGTTTCCTTGTAAGTTGGTGAATTAACTTCTATGGGATGATGTTATGAATATGATGAACTTCTCTATGATGCATTGAAGTCCTTGTTGTGATTAAAGTGTTCCAAATGTCATTCGAGGATGAATATTCCCAAGTGGGGGATATTGTAATACCCCCAAAATGAGTTAGGGTGTCTAGAGCCTAACATGTTTGTCTGAAGGTTGTAATGTCCTAAAATGTCTTA
Source organism: Solanum sitiens (assembly GCA_016801875.1). Classification (NCBI taxonomy): domain Eukaryota; kingdom Viridiplantae; phylum Streptophyta; class Magnoliopsida; order Solanales; family Solanaceae; genus Solanum; species Solanum sitiens. The sequence goes on from JABWTJ010000842.1 coordinate 81,621, forward strand.
TATATGGTTTAGAGGCAGTGCATAAAGTTTGAGGTGAATTGGAAGTCAAACGTCAAGGGTCGGCCAAAACGTTCGACGACTAGTCACCTATGTGCCTCATGTGTCTATGCATGCTTAAAATTGTATAAAATGAGCTTATGAAGTCTTAAAATGAGTTATAATTATGTTTAATGGTATTATATGAAGTTTCGTGAAGTTTGGAGGTCAAACGTCCAAGAACGTCCAAGAACGTCCAAGACGTTTGAAAGTTAGCCCTTGATAAGTTCATGTATGTCTTGATGGGGCCTTGCATGTTTGGACGTGTTACAGGTGTTTATTTTGGGTGAAACTTATGTGTAAGGTCAACAACTTGTTAAGGGTTATATTTCATAATAAACGTCCAGGTACAACTTCAAAAGGTCCCCACAAAAGGGCCCAGAAGAAGGACGCAAGGATTGTCGAGACACTGCCTTGGCAGTGTCAATCGACGGACCAAACGATGGCCAGTTGGTCAACTAAAGGACCGTAGGTGAGGTCTCGTCGTTTGACACTTAGCTTGGGAAGATCTCAAGCCAAAACTTGGCCAAGTACCAATCGACGGATGCCAATGCACGGCCAATAGATGATTCAGTCGATGGTGGCCTGCAACCTGTTTCCTGCGTACTGTTTTATTACCTAAACCGCCTCTAATTGAGTTATTTACCTAATTTTGAGTGTATATAAGTCATCAAACACGTGAACCTCCCATTCCCAATCCCATACACACGTAAGGAACCTTTCCCTCCAAAAATATCCTCCCTAGAAACCACCATTGTTGGTGAAGCTCAAGAACTCCTAGGAGCTCGGATTTCCATGGTTGATTTATCAAGTTTTAGAGGTTTTCATGAATAAGAAGGTATGGTGATCCTTCATCTCTAGTTATCCTTCAATCTAGAGAGTTAAATCTCAAAGTTTCGAAGATATCTTTTCATCAAACACTTTCTCTTCAATCTGCCATGGGTTATTTCTTAAATTGATTTCAAAGGCCTAATATGAATGTATTGATGATTATCTACTGATTTGGATGTGGTTTTCAATCCAATTGCATGATGAACCCATGCTCTTTCACAAAATTGATTTAGCCCTTGCATGGGCAAAGTGATCATGGCTTGTTCTTGATTGAATTGTGATTCTCTTACGTTAAATTGTTTATATTTACTGTTATTTACATGAATTGATTATGAATTGATGATGAAGGATCCATGTGGATCCATGGATGAAGAATTGAACAAAAGTAGCCTATGTTCTATGTGTTCACTGTAAGTTAGGATTCATGATGATTGTTGTGAGATTTCGATTGTGTATAGATCATTGTATCTACTGTCCTAATTGGATATTATGAACGAATTGTGGGTATGAACCCTTAGTGATCGAATCAAAGGAAATTTGGTAAGATTGACCTACATGCTTTAACTTGTAGATTGATAATTCTAGCATGTTTATTGTAAGATTCAATTATGTTAAAATAGTGGTTAGCTACTGCCTATGACGTATAGTGGTTATGGATTATGTGTAATAGATACAATGTGGATCAATGCATGATAGTTTGAATATGATTAACCTATGTAAACTTATCTTCCATGAATTCCTAATATGAAGCATGTTACAGTGATCTATAGTTTATTGGCTAGTGTAGTAGGATCTCGTTTAAGCTATTATTTCTTCAAGCTACTTCCCTAGACTTATGATATTAATGAAATATAATAGATGATCAATGCAAGTGAATTGGTTTAAAGATCTATGCTCTTATTCTTTCTAGTATATATACTTGATGTATTATATTAGATTGTAATATGATCTTGTAGCGAATTGTACATGGTATCCTTTATGATTATGGTGCTTTAGCTACTGCCCTATACTTGGTTTATTTATGAAAGAGTAGTAATGGTCAATGATGACCAAAGACTAAAGAATTTGTAAGAATTCCTCAGCTCTTCTACTTCTCTACTTCTTTATAGTAGTGTTGATGAAGCCTTGTATGACATTGTGTGGTATGGTCCACTGATGGTTGAGGTGTTTACTTTATGTCATTATATATGTGTCGACCATGGCCTTAAAGGCAAATTGATGACTATATGAATGAGTGATTATGATGATCACCTTATGTGTAACTTGTGCCTAGTCTTCTGTTATAGTTGTGAACCTAGGTTGTGTTACTATTGTTATGAGCATGTGAATGGCTATGTAAGAGCATTTGTAGGTGCTGCCATGGGTTTAGTGTTAATAATTGATGACCCCTACCCATGTACCCCTATGTGAATGTGTGAATAGCTAATGTTAGGAGTCTTAAAGTGTTCTATGAAGTTAACTTGCCTCCTATGCTATTGTGTGTTGAGTGGTCTATGCTTGAAAGGGTAATGTGGTCTAAGAGGGTGGCTGCCTCAATATGTTGTTGAAAGATATTATTTGATCATGTTTACCAATGTACACAAACACTCACACTTCATGCATTCTTGAAAGTAGTAAAGGTTCATGGTGTCTAAATGAAAGGTAGTTCTCATATTCACTAATTTCTACTACTATGCATGTTAATGATATGATTAAGTATGAATGTGCATAGAGTCTTTGTAGGTTTATATGAAAGGATTGGTCATATAGTTATACATATAGACTTATGCTTTGATGTATGAACATGTGTGGTATCTATGTGTTATGTGAAAGGTTTGCTCATATGTATGTACACACACACACATGGATGATGATCTAGTAAATGAGAGGGGCCTTGATAGGGGTGACCAAGAATACTCTATAACTAGATAGGTGCTTGAATATACTATAAGCATATGAGAAATGAATATCTCAAGCCTGTGTTTTATGAAAAATGTAATTAAAGGCTTTTCAATAAAGGTAACTTAGATTAGCACCGAGTGAACTTGACATTGAGAGGTGTTGACTTTCCCTTGAGGAAAGATTCACCATTTCTCCCTTATACAGTGTTGACTTCCCTTTGAGGAATATTCACCTATGGACCCACATGAGGTGTTGACTTCCCTTTGAGGAAGGGATCACCCATGTTTTCTCATGATATGAGACCCAAATTGTCCAATGACATGTAGAGGGAACTACCTATCTCTTATTTCCATAAACTATGCTTGCCACATTGGATCTAGCAAAGTGAATTCACTTAGGATGCTAGGATGCATGTTAATGTTCTACCTTGGATAGGTAGGAACACCTTTCATTGGTGTAAGGCTCTACAACACCAAATTTCATGTTTAGCACACATGGTCTTAGTGTCGGTTAAGGCTATAGTTTCCCTAAAGTAAAATAGACAATGGAAGAAATGAAATAGGATCCTAACTAGGATGACTAAGGAAGGTTACTTAGTATAGGTGGAAGTAATGAACCCATCTATACATTGCACAAGTATCTCCTTAGGAAGTCTTAGGAAGGTGACCTAATGTATATGATTATGCATGTCTTTATGCATGATATGGTAGAAGTTGTCTACTTGTCATGAAGATGTGCATGGTATGAGTCTATATGATGTGATGTTATCCTTATGTGCACTATGTTGGACTAAATGACTATATGATGAAGGTCTTGTATTGACATGAATGAAGTTGTCTTTACTTGTGATGTTGATGTATGAAGTGTTAAGGCTTGTGGTCTCATGAAGGGTCTACTAAGTATATGTGAGGTTATGGGCTTCACATGTATACTGCACTAGTAGATTAAGATTGGGATTATGAGTAAGATCTTATGAGGTTATGGGCTTCACATGTTCACTGTAATGTCCTTTATAGTCTTGGCTTAAATATGTCTATGTTGTACTATACTTCTATGATGGTATGTGTTGCCTTGTATAGATTATATGTATGTTTTCCTTGTGGCTTCAAGGTGATGCATTGCACCAAGTATCACTCGAGGTTACTTGGAAGGTTGATGAGTTAAAAGAAAAAGGGTTCACTGTTAAGGTAAGAGAGCTCACTGTAAAGTGATCTCAAATATGGCATAAATTCTATATGTGATTTTATATGATGTTTGGACTTTGAATATGTCTATATGAAGTATGTGAATGATATAAATGCTATTGTATAAAGGTTTTATGAAGATTTACTCAAAATAGCATGAAGTATGATTTTCAAGAAAATGTCCCTTTTAAATGCAAGTTTTTGCATGGTTGCCATACTTAGTACATTCTTGTGCTAATCCCATTCTTCTCTACTTTTTACACAAAGTGTAGGTTATGAATGCTTAAAGGATGTCTTGAATGGTGAAGATCTTGCTAGATGATTCCCAATCTCAATCAAAAGAGTCTTTAAGTTCAAGGATCTCTTACTTATGTCTTTACTGTAAAGTGTTTAATATTGTATAGTTATGTAATATGTCTTAAGGGTCGTGTCCCTAATGTACTCTAATGTAGTTGATTCTAAGATGGCAAAGAGACTTAAGATCTAAATATGTATTTTGAAATATGTTTTATCTATATATGAGATGAAGTTTCTAGCATATGATGTGCTATTAAAAGTTTTAAATTTTCCGCTGAATTTACTATGTCAATGCGATAAACGATAACTATGGGATTGTATAAGACCTCCGCGAAGTTAAGTACACAATGTTACTTCTAGGGGGTGCTCCACGGATGTGACACATTATGTGAATGTCCATAAGCGATGAATGTTTTCTAAATGACTTAATGAACATAATGACTTTAGTAAAGGAATGTTAATGAAAAAGGTATTTTTCTAGAGTAGCTTTTAGGATTGCTTAGGTAGGCTTGAAGAGGGTGTGTGGACGGTCTCTTAATGTCTTACTTAGGTGAGTCTTAGAGTAATGCTAGATAGGTAGTTTAACAAATAAAGTTAGAATGATCTTATCTTAGGTAGTATTAAGGATCATTTAGGTGTGCTTAGAGAGGGTGTATGAGCGGTCTCTCTTCGTCTCACTTAAGTGAGTCTTAAGATAATCTTTAGTGAGAGGGTTGCTAGCTAAACAAAGGTCACTGTGAAGTTGAACTTAGTTCACTGTAAAGTGACATAGTTCACTGTAATATTCTTCAATATTTGATAAAATGCTTATGTGATATCTTATATGTTTATATGGTGTTAAATCATGTTCTTATACTTATACTATGATGTTTTAATAAAGAAGAACAAGTTTTATACAAATGTCCGTTTCTCATGATTTTATGCATTATGTCATACTTAGTACAAGTGTTTGTACTAATTCCATACATTTTGTCTATATCTAAAGGTGTAGGTGACATTTGAGAGGAGTCTCGAAGTGGAAGCTTGGATTAGTGTTCATTCAAGCAAAGAGTTGTTATGTCCTCACTGGATTCGATGACATCTTGATGTTTAGATTTCCTTATTGGAAGTATTGTAATAGACTTAGCTATTTTCTATATGATGAAGTATGGGCCGTGTCCCAATATATTCGTATGTCTAAGATGACGATTTTGAGACTTAGCCTTTCATTATGTTTTTCTATAAAAGAGATATTTTGAAGTATTATTATTTTGTGTGAAAAGTTTTAATCCTGCACTACTTTTCATACATGTATGCAATGAATGGTATGAAAGGGCTTGTACAAGACCTCCGAGAGGTCGAGTATGCCATGTTTCAATTCGAGAATGCCCTAACTTCTAGGGGCTACTCTCGGGTCCTGACAAGTCATTTCCAGGGAACCACCGGAACATCATTGCCTCCTTTCACAATAGGGACTTGATCACCTTGAGAACCTTGAATAACTTGCTCAACTTGTTCAACTTGAGGATGAATCTCCTCATTCAGCCTTCCCTCTTCCAACCTTCTGCGGTCAACATTCTAGTATTCATCTTCCTAAAAACACAAAGAAAAGCATTAAGAAAGACACTAATATATTTTTACTCTACGGCATGACACAATAGTAGAGAAAGAAAGGATACTCTATCGTCCTATAGGCTCTCGCCCATAGATGTGTCGCGACTCACACCGATGAACGTGACTCTAATAGACGTGACTTGATGAGACTTTTGGATTCCTAAGACCACTTTCATAAACCTGGCTCTGATACCACGTTTTTCACTACCGACATGTATACCCTATAAGTTAGGGTACTCTTAGATCGTGACGCAGCGTACTTGACCTCGCGGAGGTCTTTTATAAGCCCTTTCGTATTCTTCATCGCATATACATATATGAAAAGTAGTTTGGAATTAAAATTTTCACAACATTCGAATAGTCTTTCAAAATAGCTTTCATATAAAAACCATAGAAAATACTAAGTCTCATATAATCAAATATTAGACACAAAAATACTTGGGACACGACCCATACATCAAATATAGTACTAGTAAGTGTATTATAATGCTTCAAAATAAGAAATCAAAAGACACGATGCGCTCGAGTCAAATGAGGACATACTTCAAACTTGATTGAAAGATCTTATAATCCAAGATTCGCTCCCAAAATGTCCTTCACCTATGAATAACTTTAGAGATAGATAAAAGCATTGAATTAGTACAAAAACATGTACTAAGTATGACATAATGCATAAATCAGGAAAACGGACATTTAATTGGAAATATTCTCCTTTTTATTAGAAAATCATAGTAGAAGCATATGAACAACAATTAACACCTTAGAAACACATAAGACATCACATAAGCATTTTATAACTTTTTAAGGAATATTACCGTAAGCCTTCAAATTTACTCTGATACCAAGTTTATCGCACCCGGACTTCATATCCCGGATGAGACCGGCGTCGTTAACCTCTCAGAAGTCGTAGACAAGCCTCTTAGCATTCGTCATAACATGTGATCATTAAAAATTGCGGAAAAATTAAAAACTTTTAATATACTAATGAAGTATACTTTGACTTCATACTTAAGATTCATAAATACATACAATATTCTAAAACTGTCTCACATAAATAGAAATCATCTAAGAGTGCAAATCTAGACTTATCCAATATATGGTCAATATGCCATATAGGCCTTAATACAAAAGAATCCAAAAGCATAAATGGAAATCTAAAAACAACTAAGTCTTCATAATGCTGGAATATAGATGATGTGTCCCGAACGTGAGGACCTACCATGACATGGAGAAAGAGTTCCAAGCTTCTTCAACTCGACCTGCTTAACTTCAATGGCCGGAACCTACAGGTGTAGTAATATAAAGTAATGGGGTTAGTACGCCACATGTACTAAGTATGGGTATATGCACATAACACATAGGGACATGCATGAAAAAGGATCATTTATCAACTCTTTAGAAAACATGCTAAGTCATATGAAAGTCTTCAATGCACATACCATATAACATATACAAGTAAGGATTTCATCAACTTAAAACACGATCATAATAACAGAAATATCATCATAGAGTCATATTAACATTTCATATTCCATAAATCATATAAACATAACATACAAAACATTTACCAATGACCTCATCCCCAACCTACAAGTGCAATGGTCATGTGAAGCCCCATAACCCCACATAACTGAGTAGATAAGGTAGGAGACCATAAGTAAAGCCTTGCTTCATATAACTTGTAACATAGTTAGTCATCACTTCATGTAACAATATAACTCAATAACATATTCATTATAAGGATCAACATTCATCTAAGAGTAACATCATATATCATAAACATATATCTTTCATATCATCATATTACATAAGAATAATCTCCTAGGATTTCCCTTAGAGTCAACTTGTGCAATGTCTAGGTAACGTCCCATACCACTACCTATACTAAGTAAACTCCTCGACTCACCCTAGTCAACGTTCGTTTACTTGTCTTTTATTTTACATGAGGGAACATAGGCATTAACCGACATAGACCATGTGAGCTAAACATGGAATCTGACGTCTTCCCCACACCGAAAAGAGGTGGTCTACCTGCCAAAGTAGAACCGAATACTACCTAGCTTTTTTATGTGGATCCACTTGCTAGTAACCTATGGAGGCAGCATAGTTTGAGAACTAGGAGATGTATTAGAGACCCATAGTTCCACATTACATGGAAGGCTCAATCTCATGAGAATCATTGGGAACCTACCTTCCCGCTAGGGATGGGACACTTCCCATATCTAGTTCATCGGTGCTTAGCTTAAGTCCCTTTTCTTGAAATAACCTTTAATTTGTCTTTTATCAAAAACTTATCATAGGTCATGGGAGATTATCTCCCTGTATAACATGATCATGAGCTCTATTAGATTAGATGAGAATTGTCCTTTCATCATAACCTTTCTTATGTGAGATTAACATAACATAATCACCTTGTGCAAAGCATACAATGGATATCATAAACTTGCATATTCGTATCTTAACATGATCTCACAATTTACATGTTCATAGCCAGAATATTCCTTAGGTTTGACTAGGAATAAAATTACTTAATTAAGTTGCTAATTTAATTAATTAAGTGACCTAGGGTAATTAATAAAGTACTCCTAAGTCGTTAGGACCATAACCAACCCCTTTGGACCATCCTAGGTTAGGTATTAGGATGTTTCTTTAGTTAGTTATTCGGTTAGTGTCACCCGGTTAGGTCTTAGGTTTTTGGGCACACTAGTTGCTTTATTTTAGTTAGTCCTAGGTTAATTAGATAGTTAGGTTAGTTAGTTAGGACCTAGAATTAGTTAGGGAGCTCGGCCCCACATGGTTTGATCCGACACGCCTGCCACCTAACCGCTCTAACCGAATAGGTTGGGCTTGCTCTCGGCCGGTTGCACATATGCTTGCACATGTGTTGCTGTGCACTTTCCTAACCGTGCACTTCTGGAAAGTTCACTTCGTGTCCAAGGATCCTCACTATGTCCTTGGCCACTGCTTAATCTACATGATCATTTTAAATGATCATGTGCTATGGTACCTAGGCTTGACACTTGGATGCCTCGTACCTAATGTGTTTAAATAAATAATAATTTTAGCTTAGGGTCTTCATTGCAGGTACAATTCCTAAACAAGCTCGGATTGGAGCATTTGAACATCAAGGTGTATTTTCATTTACTTGTGTATACATACAAAATTTGGCTAACACCCTTAAGCCAATATTCTCTAACATGCCCAATATTACTCAATATTTGGCATTGGGATGCCTATTTACCTCAATACATATTCTTAAAACCTAATAGGCTCTTCACTAGACAAGTACATTTTCTGGAATGTTACATTATCCCCCCCTTAGAAACATTCGTCCCCGAATGACGCTAAATTTTTTTTTTTGAGGGTAGGAAAAGACTCAATACAAGGAGCACAACAACACATAACATATCATTACACTTAGCACTCAATCCATGATGCACAAACATATAAGAGCTACATATTCATAACACATAGTGAGGAATTTCCTTCTCAACCTTATCATAAGCTCAAAATGCATCAAAGAGTTACCATGCTATCAATCTTCTCAAGATAACAACAAAACAGCAAAATCTCAAGAAAACATATGCATACAAGTTTACATAAGTGCAAGAATAGAGTATGAAAACATCTTCTTAAAACTCTAGTTGGTACTATCTTTTACCAAAACATGCACCTATTTAGTAAACAAGTTAATTTTTTCATTCTTTTTGAATTTGGCATGAAGTCTTTATAAGCCAATCTTTATTGGCTATGCCCATTTTTTGATTATTTGCATAATATATAGTTCTTGGGGCATATATTCATACTCAAATATTGGCATAAACCAATAACTGTTAAAACTTCATTCTTATCCAACACTGATGATTTGACATTCTCATGCTTTGCTTACTTAGTTCACCTTGAACTTACCCTTCTTCTTCTTTCTTTCTTACTGTCTTACTGAAATCTTGAGTATTATACATACTACTAGAATCGGAAATAGGGAGAACTAGGGAGATTAACATTTGGTAATTTCATTGGGAGCAACCATAGTTTCAGTTTTCTTGAAGTCAATACGATTGAAAAGCCTCCTGGGTAAAGTAAAGCATAAACATTAACAGAGAAAACCTAACATACCCGTCTCAACGTCGGGAGAGCTTTCTTGTTCACCCCTAGCCTTGAGTGCATAGAAACGGTTCCTTTTTGGAGCTTCAGAATTAGGACCGCTTGCTTGAGCTTGACTATTACCCTTACCTTGACTTCTAATATTAGTACAATCTTTCACAATATGCCACTTTTTCCACAACCATAGCAACTATTAGTTCCAACAAGACATTCGCCTCCATTGTTCTTACCACACTTACCACAAGTTGGTCTTTCTCTTGGTGGATCAACGTTTATCCCCTCTTGAGGTTTAGGATTAGAACCTCTATCATTGCGATTCTCGGAGAAATTTGAAGGAACTTGGTTTGAAAACCTCTTCTTAAACTTAGGCTTGTCTTGAACATCAATCCTACTTTTAGGAGAACCACTCTCAAAAGACTTTGCCTTCTTAGCTTCCCTATTTCTCTTCCTTAGGCGACTTTCCTCAACCTGTTGAGCATGAACCATCAATCTAGAAAGATTCGTATTGTTATGAAGCATGGCTGCAAGACATTCTTCTTCAAGCTCTTTGGACACGCCCGTTACATAACGGCTCATTTCATCCCTAGTATGAGAAACCAAAGAAGAAGCATATTTAGAAAGCTTAATGAACTTCAAGGAGTATTCCTTAACACTCATACCTCCTTGACGAAGGTTTATGAACTCCTCTACCTTAGCTTCTCTTTGCTATCTTGGGAAAACCGATCAAGAATGGAATTAGATTCTAAAATACACAAAAATCTCTAAAGGCACAACCTAGGAGTATCAAGAAAAGAGAAGTTTCCTAATAATCACATAGCCTCTCGTCCACAATTGTGGCGCGCTTCACAACCATTAACAAGACACTAGGTAATGTGGTTTAGTGAGACATTGATCCTAAGGATATTTAACCTCATGCTCTGATACCAAGTTTGTCACACCCAAACTTTATACCCCGCATGAGACCGGCGTCGTTAACCTCTCAGAGGTCATAGACAAGCCTCTTCGCATTCGTCATAACATGTGATCATTAAAAATTGCGAAAAAATTAAAAACTTTTCATATACTAATGAAGTATACTTAAACTTCATACTTAAGATTGATAAAGAAATACGATATTCTAAAACTGTCTCACATAAATAGAAATCATCTAAGAGTGCAAATCTAGACTTATCCAATAAATAGTCAATATGCCATATAGGCCTTAATACAAAAGAATCCAAGAACATAAATGGAAATCTAAAACTACTAAGTCTTCATAATGCTGATATAGATGATAGCGTCCCAAACGTGAGGACCTACCATGACTTGGAGAAAGAGTTACAAGCTTCTTCAACTCGACCTGCTTAACTTCAATGGCCGGAACCTACAGGTGTAGTAATATAAAGTAATGGGGTTAGTACGCCACATGTACTAAGTATGGGCATATACACATAACACATAGGGACATGCATGAAAAAGGATCATTTATCAACTCTTTAGAAAACATGCTAAGTCATATGAAAGTCTTCAATACACATACCATATAACATATACAAGTAAGGATTTCATCAACTTAAAACACGATCATAATCACGGAAATATCATCATAGAGTCATATTAACATTTCATATTCAATAAATCATATAAAGATAACATAAAAAACATTTACCTATGACCTCATCCCCAACCTACAAGTGCAATGGTCATGTGAATCCCCATAATCCCACATAACTGAGTAGATAAGGTAGGAGACCATAAGTAAAGCCTTGCTTCATATAACTTGTAACATAGTTAGTCATCACTTCATGTAACAATATAACTCAATAACATATTCATTATAAGGATTAACATTCATGTAAGAGTAACATCATATATCATGAACATATATCTTTCATATCATCATATTACATAAGAACAATCTCCTAGGATTTCCCTTAGAGTCAACTTGTGCAATGTCTAGGTAGCGTCCCATACCACTACCTATACTAAGCAAACTCCTCGAGTCACCCTAGTCAACGTTCGTTTGCTTGTCTTTCGTTTTACATGAGGGAACATAGGCATTAACCGACATAGACCATGTGAGCTAAACATGGAATCTGGTGTCTTCCCCACACCGAAAAGAGGTGGTCTACCTGCCAAAGTACAACTGAATACTACCTAGATTTCTTATGTTGATCCACTTGCTACTAACCTATGGAGGCATCATAGTTCGAGAACTAGGAGATGTTTTAGAGACCCATAGTTCCACATTACATGGAAGGCTCAATCTCATGAGAATCGTTGTGAATCTACCTTTCGGCTAGGGATGGGACACTTCCCATATCTAGTTCATCGGTGCTTAGCTTAAGTCCCTTTTCTTGAAATTACCTTTAATTTATCTTTTGTCAAAAACTTATCATAGGTCATCAGAGATTATCTCCCTGTATAACATGATCATGAGCTCTATTAGATTAGATGAGAATTGTCCTTTCATCGTAACCTTTCTTATGTGAGATTAACATAACATAATCACCTTGTGTAAAGCATACAAGGGACATCATAAACTTGCATATTCGTATTCTTAACATGATCTCACAATTTACATGTTCATAGCCAGAATATTCACATAGCAACATCATACATACCTTTCGTAACATAGCATCATAGTTTATAGGCTAACATAAACGTTTAAGAGTAATCACACTTAGAAGACTTACCTCTTGCTTCCAAGAATCTTATTCATCATGCAATATTCATAATCATACATAGTGAAATATTCAATGACATAATCAAGTACAACTCGTCAAATCATGTACAGTATCAATGCATAGCGTAGTAGAAGGTAAACGGGTCATTAAAGGGTTCATTCAAACCTTAAATTCTAACCCTAACGTTTTCACGTTATCAAACACTACAAACAACCCATTCGACACCATCACATAGAGAAAGATCATGTATCACACGACATTCAAACATTATCAATCAATTATTCAACAATTCGTGCGAGTTAGATATAGAAAACATTTACTTTTCATTAAAAATCATAAATCTAGGTTTTGGAAGAAACTCCGTTTTGTAGAGTAAAAATCCTGGTATTTGAAGTTCTTGAAAATTTATCTTGACAGGAACTCTTGGGGAAAGGAATCCCAAGAGTGAAAAACCATACCTTATAGATGAAGAATCCATGAAATTTGATTGGAAACTTCGAAACCTTCGTCTACTTCCTTAAGTTTTTCTTGTTCTTCAATGGAGTTTGGAAAGAGAGCGTTCTTGAGAGATTAGATAGAATTTAGTTTGATCTGGTTTGGGACGTGTAAAAGTGGTCTAAAACTGACCTAATAACAATATATAGATGTCCCAACAATTACCCTAAAGACTCTCTACTTAAATTACCTAAAATGCCCCTCCTATATTGACTACAACTAGGAGAACATTTGACTTAGGGTCTCGGGTTTGACTAGGAATTAAATTATTTAATTAAGTTGCTAATTTAATTAATTAAGTGATCTAGGGTAATTACTAAAGTACCCCTAAGTCGTTAGGACCATAATCAACCCCTTTGCACCATCCTAGGCTAGGTACTAGGATGTTTCTTTAGTTAGTTATTTGGTTAGGTCTTAGGTTTTTTGGCACACTAGTTGGTTTATTTTAGTTAGTCCTAGGTTAATTAGCTAGTTAGGTTAGTTAGTTAGGACCTAGAATTAGTTAGGGAGCTCGGCCCCACATGGTTTGATCCGACACGCCTGCCACCTAACCGCCCTAACCGAATCGGTTGAGCTTGTCTCTCGGCCGGTTGCACATGTGCTTGCACATGTTCTTGCACATGTGTTGCTATGCACTTTCCTAACCGTGCACTTCTGGCATATTCACTTCTTGTCCAAGGATCCTCACTATGTCCTTGGCCACTGTTTAATCTACATGATAATTTTAAATGATCATGTGCTATGGTACCTAAGCTTGACACTTGGATGCCTCGTACCTAATGTGTGTAAATAAATAATAATTTTAGCTTAGGGTCTTCATTGCAGGTACAATTCCTAAACAATCTTGGATTGGAGCATTTGAACATCAAGATGTATTTTCATTTACTTGTGTATACATAAAAAAAATGGCTAACGACCTTAAGCCAATATTCTCTAACATGCCCAATATTACTCAATATTTGGCATTGGGATGCCTCTGTACCTCAATACATATTCTTAAAACCTAATAGGCTCTTCACTAGACAAGTACATTTTCTGGAATGTTACAAACATACCTTCTACCTTAAGTCATTACTTCCATTAGTCCATTTAAGAGACATCCAACACATAAGGACATTCAAGTAATGGTCTTAGAAAGACCTAGGGACTCACTTACTAATATCTTTAAAGCCTAATCGTACAATGCCTACATAGCATCCCATACCACTCCCTAAACTTCATAGAACTTCTCACTACAACATTATAGGCTTAGGACCACACTAAATCTAGACAACGCTCGTAAAGTGTTGCCTTAAACATTTTTGGGTACACTTTTAAAGTGTAGCCTTAGTTTTTAGGTTTTGACCACAATAACATTAGCAACATTTGTCAAGCGTGCTCTTTTGTGGTATATGCTATATCTTTTAAGCGTAGTCATATCATAATATAATTGACAACACTTATTTATATATGTGAATACACTTTTAATGTGTGGTATTTTTATAATTTAAAAAACAACACTTTATAAGTGTGACCATTATAAATTTCCTAAAATTTTGACTAAAATATTTTATTCCCTCAAACATATTTAAGTCATTCTCTAATTTCCAATTGGCCCAAAAGAAACTCAAACAAAATAAATTTAAAATAGTCTCAATATAAACAACTGTTGCCCCAAATATTAATAAGAATTTCTATTTGCCCATATGAAAAATCTCACGCTTAAACCCTACTTGCTCCTCCTTCTTAGGACTTTTAAAAAAGGTGACAGTAAGGTTTAAAAATAAATGGGCGGTGACATAAGTCTTAAGTATTGGGTGTATGTGACAATTATGTGTTTAATGATTAAGGATTGTGGAATTGTCCTCAAGTTTATAAGTTGACAGTTTGGTCCATTAAATTAAATGAAGGGTAAAAGGTTAAATTGACTAAAACCTAATTTAACCAATTTTGGTGGGAATTAAAATTGGGGGAAGCCACCAGCAAGCTGTACCAAAAAGGGAAATAAAATATTTTTCCCCAACCTGTCGTCGTATTCTTCTTCTCCCTCTTTTTCTTCTTCTTCTTTTTCTTTTTCTTCTTTGCTTGTCTTTCTACCCATTCTCTTTAACTTTTTTTTCTTCTTTTCGTACATTATTGGTCTTGACTGCTAGTCCTTGAGCTTTCTTTTTTCTTCTTCTTGAATCAAATTTAACTAATTTAATCAGTGGATCAGATTTTCATTTTGTATAAATTGGAATTACTTCATAAATTATTGGGGTGTCACACCATTGTTTTGATATGTAAAATTAATAGTTCTTTGAAATCATTCATCATCATCTGTGTACCTGCAATTTTTTTAATAATTTGCATTCGCGTTTCCAACAGATTGTTATATGTTGCAAATATTGACTATTGGAACAAATTATAGCCATATGTAGCAAAAGAAAGATTATTTCAATAGTTACAGAATATGCAACATATAACTTACACAAGCTGCAACATATAAGTTAGATATGTAGCAACATATGACTTACATGTCGCAACTGACATGATAGTTATATAACATCCTTGTAAATCATTGTTTAAAGTATTATAACATATTTTTATTGCTTAGTTATGATTCAATGTACTAATATTTTGCCCAATTTGACATTTTTTCATTCCTATATCGCTCAATTTATCGATTAAGCCATCCTTGAAGTGACAGTGTGGCAACATATGCACGTTCTGTTGGAAAAATTACAACAGAAATATCATATGTGGCAACATATGTATATCATAAAATGATCTTTTGGGGGGTTAATTCAATTAAATTGTCATATAATTCAACATGTAACACTAATATATAGTCCTACAACATGTCTAAGAACAAAATTATGGTCTACTACAACAACCTTCATCAATTCTATCAATTATTTTTACAAAGACTAGCATACCACTAGTTCATCATACAATGACCAAGTAACTACATATGATAATTATATAACACCCTTGTAAATCGTTGTTTCAAGTGTTATAACATATTTTTATTGCTAAAATATGGTTCAAAGTACTAAAATTTGGTCAAATTCGACATTTTTCCATTCTAAATCGCTCAATTTATTGATTAAGCCATCATTGAAATGACATATGTGACAACATATTCAGATTTTGTTGGAAAATTTGCAACAGAAATGTCATATGTGGCAACATATGTATATCATAAAATGGTATTTGAGGGGTTAATTCAATTAAATTGTCACTCAATACAACATGTAACACTAATATATAGTCCTACAATGTGTCTAAGTACAAAATTATAGTCTAATATAACAACCTTCCTCAATTATATCAATTATTTTTACAAAGATTAACATATTACTAGTCCATCATACAAGTAACTTCATATGATAGTTATATAACACCCTTGTAAATCGTTGTTCCAAGTATTATATCAAACTTTTATTGCTTGATTATGGTTCAAAGTACTAAAATTAGGTCCAATTTGACCTTTTCCATTCCTAAATCATTCAATTTATCGATTAACCCATTGTTAAAGTGACATATATGGCAACATATGCACGTCCTGTTGGAAAAATTGCAACAGGCATGTCATATGTGGCAACATATTCACGTTCTGTTGGAAAAATTGCAAAAAACATGTCATATGTGGCAACATATGTATATCATAAAATGGTCTTTTTGGGGTTAATTCAATTAAATTGTCACCTAATTCAACATGTAACACTAATATATAGTCCTACAACATGTCTAAGTATAAAAATATGGTCTAATACAACAACTTTCATCAATTTTATCAAGTATTTTTACAAAGACTATCATACCACAAGTTCATCATACAATGACCAAGTAACTTCATATGATAGTTATATAACACCCTTATAAATCATTGTTTCAAGTGTTATAATAAATTTTTATTGTTTAATTATCATCTTAAGTACTAAAATATAGTCCAATTTGACATTATTTCAATCATAAATCGCTCAATTAATCGATTAAGTCAACCTTGAAGTGACATATGTGGCAACATATGCACGTTCTGTTGGAAAAATTGCAACAGATATGTCATATGTAGCAACATATGTATATCCTAAAATGTTACTTTTGGGGTTAATTCAATTAAATTGTCACCTAATTCAATATGTAACACTAATATATAGTCATACACCATGTCTAAGTATATAATTAAGGTCTTAAACAACAACCTTCATTAATCCTATCAATTATGTTTACAAAAACTATCATATCGTTAGTTCATCATACCATCAAATGATAGTTATATAATTCCATTGTAAATCGTTGTTCCAAGTGTTATAACATATTTTTATTACTTAATTATGTTTCAATATACTAAAATTTGGTATAATTTGATATTTTTACATTCCTAAATTGCTCAATTTATCGATTAACCCATCTTTGAAATGTTATCTGTGTCAACATATACACGTTCTGTTGGTAAAATTTCAACATACATGTCATATGTGGTAACATATATCCAATATGTTGGAGCACGTAGATAGTTTTGTGATATTTTGTTTATAGTAGAAGTTATATCTTCATTTTCATCATAATTGACATTTATTCAAACAAAATAATAATAATAATATAATAATAATAATAATAACATTAATAATAATAATTATTATTAATATTAATATTATCGGCAAAAATGAACAATTGATGACAATATAATGTTGCCACGTATCTCCTTTCTGTGACATATGTTGCCACATATCTTCTTTCTGTGACATATGTTGCCACATATATCCTTTCTGTTGTGGAACATGTAGATATATCTGTGGTATTTTTTACAACAGAGGTTATATATGTTGCCCCAAACACCACATTTCTTCCTTTCCATCAGAATTGAATTTGTTCCAACAAAATAAAAATAAAAATAATCATTAATATTAATATTATCAGCAAAAATGAACAATTGGTGACAATTTAATGTTGCGACACATCTCCTTTATGTGACATATATTACAATATATATTCTTTATGTGACATATGTTACCACATATCTTCTTTCTGTGACATGTGTTACCACATATTTGGTGACAATGTAATGTTGCCACATATCTCTTTTCTGTGACATATGTTACCACATGTCTTCTTTATGTGACATATGTTACCACATATTTGGTGACAATGTAATGTTGTCACATATCTCCTTTCTGTTACATATGTTACCACACATA
The DNA here is from genome assembly GCA_016801875.1 of Solanum sitiens. Classification (NCBI taxonomy): domain Eukaryota; kingdom Viridiplantae; phylum Streptophyta; class Magnoliopsida; order Solanales; family Solanaceae; genus Solanum; species Solanum sitiens. The sequence continues at coordinate 99,870 of JABWTJ010000842.1, forward strand.
TTCTTTATGTGACATATGTTACCACATATATTCTTTCTGTGACATATGGTACCACATATCTTCTTTCTGTGACATATGTTACCACATATCTTTTTTCTGTGACATATGTTGCCACATATATCCTTTCTGTTGGGGCACATGCAGATAATTCTGTGGTGTTTTTTATAACATAGGTTATATATGTTGCCACAGACACCACACTTCTTCTTTTCCATCATAATTGACATTTGTTCCGACAACAACAAAAAAATCATGAATATTATTAGCATAATGGACACTTCCAGTTGTTTTATACAACTTATCAATAAAAAAGTAATTCACAATTGTATACATAACCATCAATCAAATCAATGGTGGATATTGTTGATTCATATCACAATTGACGATTTTGATTTTTTTTCTCTTTTGCTTTCGCTTTCTTTTTCACTTTCTTCTTCTCCTCCTTCTCTTTCTCCTTCGCTAGGTCCTTATCCTTTTTTTTCACCTTGCTTTTTGGTTTTGAGTGTGATAAGGAGCAATAGTCATTATTTTTTTCTTTCACTAATTATAGATAGTGATTGAGAAACAGAATTTTTCAACCTCCTAAACTTCAAATATATGTTGGACAACTGAACAAAACTAAATTTCAAAAATCATATGAACAAAATGGTCACAAAAAGAACAACGAAAAGCAACAAAAAATGAATTTTTACCGATGTTAACAATATATATACATTTTCTCAAAATTAGGGTTTTTTGGATTTGTTAACTTTCTTTCAAAAATAATAAATAATAGGTACCATTACACCATTATTCATTTTTCACATCTATAGAATGATTTATTCTTCATTAATCCAAGAAAATTTTTTTAGTATTGTTCGAAAATTGTAAAATCTCTTAAAAAAATGACGTATCTATTTTAAGTCGAACACAATCTTCAGTTCAGAAAGAGGAGAGAGTCACGACCGGAGATGAGGAGGAAGGTAAGATAATAGGGAAGAATATTTGTTTTGATTGTTGAATTTTTGGATTTTCTCAAAGAAGAAGAAGAAGAGAAGAGGGAACATTGACAGAAGAAGAAGAGAAAATCCTATTTTCCTTTATTTATTTATTTTTAAAAAATAGTTTGGATAGAATTATAAAAGTTGAAAAATGAAGTATTTTTTGTATTTTATAAAAAATTAAAAACATCTAAAAAATATTAATTTGATCCAAAATTTACTTAATTATATTTTAAAGAAAATTTTACCTAGTCAATCTGTCACCAAAAACCAAGACTTATTTGACCCCTTTTATTTAATTTTCTCCTCATTCTTCATCTTCTCATTTTGACTCATAAATTCTCCATTGTAACCAGTTCGTCATTTTTCAAATCTTGTTGTCACTCCACATTTTTAGTGCTTTGATGGATGGTGGTGATTTCCCTAATTTTTCTTCACTTTCTTCAGAGAAACTGGAGTAATAGGTCGAATAATTTCAACATTGTTTGGAGGAAGAAGTTATATTATGGTAGTCAATACTTTGTTTGCATATATTTGAGAAACTGGAGAAATAGTTTGAAGAATTTCGACATTGAGAAATTAGGGGATTTACGGGTGTGGATACTTGGGAGATTTACGGGTCTGGATATGGGTTCTAACAACGAAGAAAGATTCAATCATTGTGCTCATAGATGGCGACCTTCTTTTGTTCATCAGTTTGCCCGGTTGATGGTATTCGAAAATCATTATTATATGACTATATTTTCATTTTATGAGATTTTTAATTGTTAGTTGCAATTTGAATTCTAAATAATATGCACATTCTCTAAATTGAGCTTCATTATGTTACATATAGTGTTAAACTTGGTTCCATTTAATTTGGCTTAGGTGTTCTGGAATGGTATTGTAGATTGTCTTTTGAAATGTTTGTGCTTCATTTGTTTTCTTTTAGTTTATTTGTGTCTAATTATGAGTTAGTTGCTTTCATTTTGATATAGTATGGACATTAGAAGTTGAAATGTTTATTTGAAAGCTTGTAAATGTCTTCTATCAGATAACAAAGTCTAATTTGTTTTTGGTAACAGACCAAATTCATGATGTGGAGTTGTACATATAGTAACAAACCACTTCCAATTATCATTAATAATAGTACTATGCCTTTTGTAATCAATGGTACTGGCAAAGTTTGAGTTTCCCAAAGTATTCGTAGTGGTGGGAACACGAATATTAGTGTATATAGGAAAATCAGAACAGATCCATATAGCCGACTAAAACTTGTTTGGTACTGAGGCATATTCGTGTATATAGGAAAAGTTGTCAGTGTTTCAAGACTTGCTTTGATCATGTCCATTGAAACTAACTCTTCCTTTGGTGATGGCGATAAACTAGTTTCAATAGTGAAAATTGATGATGTGGTATAATTATTGTTGGCTTTTTTCTTAGTAGAAAGGAGATTATGTGTTTTTGGATCAAAGCCTTGAGAGATTAGTTTTTTTTAATGCAAGAATTCAAAAAATTCTTCACATCATTATTAGTTCTACCAAGTAAATTTTTTGCTATTTGTGCCCTTCTATTTCCCAAGATTATGTGTAAATCAATTATAATACATTCTTCTTCTTCACTAAAACAACCCCTTTTTAGATCTGGCCTTACATAATTTATCCACCTTAGCCTGCAACTAGTTTAGGAACAGAACTCCAGCAGGAATGGCCATGGGTGTTGATGTGTTTAATGAATTTTTCATCTTCATCAGGAGACCAAAGACCTCTCTTTACTTTCTGTTTACTACAGCAGTGATGACACATTCTCAAAAGGAAAATATATTGTCTTTATTTTTACAGAAGCGGAAGTCAACGACCCCCAAAACGAGCTAAAGTCTGGCATAGACCTTCTTGGGGCTATACATGAGATATTTTATGAAACTTATGAAAAATTCCTACCTTCACACGAAGGAAGTTAATCATAGTTCCCTCATGTTAAATCTCACTGAATTAGATTTTAAGTTTTATTATGATATTTATGTTCTAGACCTGCGGAATCCAATATTTTATGCTTCGTGTATGATGAATTCTTATGATTGATGTCTCAGTTGTAACTCTCTCTCTGCCACTGTGTTGAAGCTATATTTTTTTTCTATTTGAATACCTACTCCAAGTTATTTCTTCATTTCAATTATTGAAGAAATTCCATGACCAATAGAACTCTGGTCTACAGTTTTTAATGTTTCTTTTGTGGCTTATGATGTATGTTGTGCCTTCTGTCTCGTGCTATATTATTGATTTCGATATAAGCTTTGACATCTCCACTACATATTGTCCTATACCAGTTGCAATTAGACATCGTTCTGTTTTAGCTTAGACATCTGCATTGCATATTCGTCCACCAGTTTGTAATTACTTAGTTTTGTTTCTGAATAATTCAAATAAATTCTGATAGGTTTGGTACCCAATATTATATTTGAAGCCACACTCTATTGGATTAAGTTGGAAATGATTTTAATTCCAATGCCAGTACCTTCACTATAATGATTATTACTAAGCCTCAATCCCCACAAAAAAGATCGCGTTGATACTTTCAAGTACTACAGTTTTGCTGCTAAGACAATTCTATGGTGCAGTTGGTTTCGTAACTATAATACTTCCAACTTTTTCCTTCCACGCGTGCATGGGTTCTCTTGTATAAACATGAACATATCTCACACTTGGAAATCATTATGTATGTTGTGATGAATTATAGTAGCTCAAAAGTTGGTATTAACTTGCGAAGTTATTTCTTTTGAATGTGAGTTGATGGTGTAAATCTTGCCTTGCTAGTTCCATCTGCCAGTAAAAATGCTTTTAGTCTAATCACGATAAGAAGTGACTAAAAACATTCGTATCGCTTTCTTAACTGTTCGCAACATCATCATATATGCAATCTTTCTAAATACACCTTCTAAAAGGGAATATAATATTTTTTGGTGATTTATTACAGGTTTTTATGGAAGAAGGCAAGAAATTATTGGAAATGTACAATTTTATTTTGTTTTTTAATATTTAATATTACCTAATTTTATTATCGGTGTTAACAAACAGGAAGGGTCTTTTAAGTATAGTAATAGTGAGAATAGTATATGCAGCACCCAGTACTTTTTCTCCAAATTATAATTCGTTGCTTGCAGTGCGTATGATGGTTGGAGATGGAGTTGGTGGTGTACCTGTTTCTGGATCTTGGTTTCTTGAATTTGTGCCTTCACAAAACAGGGGAATGTAGACGATTATCTGTAGAGGTTTTTGGATAATTGAAACAATACTTGAGGCTTTATAAGCACTGGGAAATTATACATCATTTGGAGTTATCTTTTGGATTTGTTTTTCTTTGATTTTTCCTAACTTATTGATCTTCTGTTATAATGTGCCTTCAAATAATATATCTTCTTGAGGCTTTATTAGCACTGGTAAATTATATATTATTTGGAGTTATCTTCTGTGTGTATTTTGTATTAGGTTTTCTTTGATGTACCGTTCCTTCAAATAATATCATCTGCATGTAGAAAAACAGAAACAGCTGGAAAAAACTAAACTCTTTAGTAGTTCTTCTTCTGCAAGCATGAACTACTGCACAATTTACTTCTGATTCTTTGTGCTGCAAGCAATATTCTTTATTCTAAGCTCGAGGACTGTACAATGCTGACAAAATAGTAAATGTTGTTAATTGTCACAAAACTTCTGCCGTAATCTCATGTATTCTTATTTGTTGTTATGTTGCAGATAATTATGCAAATATTGGGTTGGACGTGGCTACTAGCTTTATCATCCATACAATCATTTGTAGAATTTTTGTTATTTGTATATCGGATTCACATAGTTCACTACTTTCTCAAACCTTTTGAGCGTTTATGCTTGTTTTGTTTTTCTCATGTATGCCATAATTTTCCTCTTTGTTTCTGTTTTTTTAATTACTGAACTTAATTTTCCTCTTCTTTTACAGGAGAGAACTTAGAAATTGAGCTTGCTGGAAGCCAGGGATTATCAGACAAATAGCTCACTGGAGTATTAATGTCATTTTCAAATAAGGCTATCGATTGCATTTTGAGTTCCCCTTCGTGTAGAAGCCACAAACAAATAAATCTTTGCATCTATCCTATTTTGTAATGGTTATATTTGCTTTATTTTCAGTTGTGTAAAACTCTTGTTTTAATCTATTGTTAGTTTCTTTGCAATACTAGTGAATCTATCCAAAACAAAATTATTACTTTTCAATTAGAAATTGTGGCTATAAAAATTCTAGACAACGTTGCCACACTTTGAAAGTGTTGCTAGAGGGATGCCATTTATGTGGATTATTGATTATAAAATGTTGTATGTACATTTGAAAAGGCAACACTTTTTAAGTGTTGTTGTTGCAGACGTATCAGTAGCTACACTTTTTAAGTGGGGCGAATAACAACGCAAAGGCTACGCTAGAAAGTGTAGTTTTATCAAATAAAAGTGTTGCCAATGAGATGCTACAAAGTGTGGCCTTTGTACCTCATTGGCCACACTTTTAAGTGTAGCCGCTAGAGTAACACTTGAAAAGCGTAGCCTAAGGTCAAAGGTTACTGTTACGACCCAAAGTACCACCTAGGTGTAATCGGCGTCGTCGTCCTCTCTGAGGACTAAGACAAGCCTCTTAGGATTCGTCATAGCAAATCAGAAGTCAAAATCGCGGAAAATATAAAACTTTTACTTATATAGCATGGAGGTTTATCGACCTCTACATAGGAAGCATACATAGGCTTCTCTCATTAGATCATAAGAACGCATAGGAATTTAATCTAATACTTTGTCTCATATCAACCATCTAAACGAAGTCAAACAATCCGGGCAAAGCCCTTTTACAAATTCATAGTTGCCACATAGGGCTTACATCAATATCTTCAACAATAGGAAAGAAATGAATGTCTACTAGACAATACAAGTACTACTAAGATAGAGTGTGTGGTAGCATCCTCAAACTAGAGGGCATACCAAAACTTGGAGAGTCTAGTCCAAGCCTTCTTGCTTTAGCCTCAATGATACCTCAACGGTTCGAACCTACAATGTTTGGGGAAAAAGGGAAGAAATATGGGTTAGTAAAAACCACATGTACTAAGTATGGTCCCTATTAGGGTTGGCAAACGGTCAGTTTGGATTGAATTTGCATGGGTTGAATATTGTTTGAGAAAAAATGTGTTGGATCATAATCCATCAAAATATAATATGGTCAAATATGGATTTGGTCAGATATGGTTTTAACCATTTAACCAAATTTGTGTTTTAAAAACATAATGTACCCCTCTCCTCTCCACATACCCTGCCCCCTCCCCCCCCTCCACCTTACACCAATCTACTCCTAAAAAAAATTATTTTTCAAAAATAAAAAAAATCTGTTTTTCAAAAAAAAATAAAAATTTTCCCCCCCCCGGGCAACCCCCTGCCCCCCCCCCCCACCTTCCACCAACATACCCTATTTTTTTTTCAAAAAGAAAGTGTTTTTGCAAGAAAAAAAAAAGTTTGACCTCTCCTCCCGGGCATTCTCCGGCCCCCACCCCCACCCCACCCCAACTTCCACCAACCTACCTCTAACTTTTTTTTATTGAGTGAAAGTGAAAATAAGTTATCTAATATGGATCAAATGGATACCCATATTGAACCCATTTTGACCATATTTGAAGAGACTTTTAAAATAGCTTGAAGCCCATATTTGACCAATTATAATATGAGCAATCCAAGTCATTATATATGGTCAAAATGGGCTCATTTTATTAATATGGGCTGAAATTGCCACCCCTAATCCCTATGCATAAAAATCGTTAATGCATGAGAAAAAACACCATTTAGTCAAAACAATGCACAATGACCAACAATTCAATATATACATATAAGGAACATCATAATCATATCAACATATAAGTAACTCAAGCAACACTTGTGCAATGCCAAGAATAAAGTCCCATAACTCTATTCAAAACAAAGTATCACATTAAGCAACCCATTTCATACTTACAACATATTCTCATATATAACATGCTATATATAGCAATATTAGTCATAGTTTATCAACATAATCATAAACATAATCATAATCATAATAGAACACTACTAGAATCATCCTATTGGATCCCACATGTGCAATATGTAAGAGAAGTCCCATACCCTCCCTCACACTATGTAGTAACCTTTAAGACAACCCAATAGAAGTTCACATACATAGCTTTTTCCTACCTTTACTTTAGGGAAATGTGTACCATAACCGACATGAGACCATGTGAGATACATGGAATGCAGTGTTCTACTCCAACACCGAAAAGAGAGGGTTAACACTTGCCTAAGATGCAACCATTCGTACGTAGCTATCTAGGTTGATCCACTAAGCTAGAGTCCTATGCGAAGGGACAAGGAGATTACTTCTAGAAACCTTGACTTACTAACGTGAGGGTTTCCATCTCATGAGACAACGCATATATTTGGAATCCGGACTAACTAACATGAAGAAACCAATGTGGGAGGCCGAACTTACTAACGTGAGACCTCCATATCATTTACATGCCCTTTCGGTTCTAAGTAATTATTCCCTTTAGTAATCATCATATATCATCATACAAGTTCACATTAGCCTCTTCTAGACCCTTTGGTGAACATCTTATCATAATAGCTCATAGGTGATCATAAGTGCGAACTATCCTTTCACTTTTAGACCTAACATTATAATCATGACAAACTACATTCAATCATATAATGATCATACCATAACATAATTACATACTTCATAGCCAATTCATAGATCTAGAGTTAGGGATGAGTGATCCTTGTCACCAAATCACAACAACACCATTAGTTATAGCATCATTATCATATAAATAGATTTCACCTTGCAAACTTGAGATCAAAGGATAATCAAGATCATACCTCATTGCACTTCATGGAACTTCATACTTCAGTACCCAAGAACTCACAACCAGCATATGAAATAGGGAAATTCATGAAGTATTAACATAACTAAAATCAAAGTAAACAAGTGACATGTTCATCACCCTTAACAATTCACCTTAATCAATCCAAGAAATTAGGGATTTAGGAGAAAGACATGGGTCAAGGGAAAACTCATAGGAATTCATCAATTAACCATAATTCATCATAATTCATCACAATTAACTCACATTTTCGTTTTAGAAAGAAGACTCATGTGAGGAGAAAAACCCTTATTTTGGGGGATTTAGAAATCATCTTTTGAAGGAGGACCTCCTGGGGAAAGAATTTCCAAGAGTGAAATAAACCATACCTTATAGATGAGAGAGCCACAAAATTGAGTTGAAAAACATGAAGGCTTGATCTTCTTCTTGGAGCTCTAATGGTCTTCAATGGAGTTTTGAAGGAAGAGAGAATTTGGGAGAGAGAGAGATTTTAGATTTCCACTTGTCGGACTTGATTGGAGTGATAAAATTGACCTAAAACTGACCCTAATACATTATATAGTCACCCATTAAATTAGCCAAAAGACCCCTCACTTAAATGGGTTTATTTGTGAAGTCAAAACACCCAAAATACGACATTTTATGAATCTGGGAAGTGGCTCCACATCGTGGGGCCAACACACACACTATTTATCAAAATTAATTTGAGGTAGTGAGGTCCGTGTTGGTTGCGCGTCGCACAGTAGCCCTCCGATTCTTGTCTTTTGCAGACAACTTTGGCAGCCTTCCCACCCATGTTGGGTTCCTTCCCAAGAACCCTTCCGGTTGTCCTTGGGGTGTCATTATTGTACGTTTAGACTCTCTATACTACATTCTACCTATCCAATGTCTTTTTTCAAGTTTTAGACTTCATTTGAACCTCCAAAACGTTCTCCAAACATAGGGACGTCAATTAGTTAAATTTCACTAGTTTCCGAACGTTAAGGCTTTTCTTTAATCCTATTGCTCCGATACTTCTCAAACAAGTTATTTTTACTTATTTAGGTCTAAAAACATCATTATTAAACATATTAAGCTCTAGTATAGGTCATGTAAATTTTCAGGTGTGTCAATACTCCCCCCTTAGGAACATTCGTCCCCGAATGACACTTTAAACCTTTCTATAGGAGGAAAGACTCAAGACTAGAAGCCAACCAACCAACAATATCATAATGAATCACAACTCATAGGATGAAATATCAAATCTTTTCAACATATAAACATAGCATTAACAAATAGGAACTTAATCCACACATACCATTAACAAAACTCAACATTTCATATCACATAAAGAGGTACTACCTTCTCCATTTAAATATGAGCTCAATATGAACATTAAAAGTTGACATGTTGATTTCTTATAAAAAAATATCAATTATGCTCATTATGATCTTCCATGAACACGTATAGCACACAACACACTCAAGTGAAAGCCAACATAATAAACATATTTCTTGAAAAGACAAGAACTCAACTTAGGCATGAATTTCTATTACAATATGCACATATTTAGAAAAACAGGATAAGTTCAACATTATTCACAATAATGATATAAGGAATTAGTAACCTTAATCTTAGCTAGGATTAAGGGGGAAAAGATGAGGATAGCGGGTCTTCATGTCTGCCTCGGCCTCCCATGTTGCACCCTGAACACGGCAGTTCCTCCATAGAACCTTTACGGAGGCAACCTCCTTATTCCTCAATTTCTTAACTTGGCGATCCAAGATCTCAATCGGGACCTCCTCATATGAAAGGTTCTCCTTTACCCCAAACCTTCCAGAGGAAGAATGGACACCGGATCGCCTATAAACTTCTTAAGCATAGATACATGGAATACCGGATGAATCATGGCCAAATCATTAGGAAATTTGAACTCATAAGCAACACTCCCAACCCTCTTCAAAATTTCATACGGCCACACATAACGGGGACTAAGTTTCCCTTTCTTTCCAAACCTTATCACCCCTTACATGGGTGAAATTTTCAAATAGACCAAATCTCCTACTTCGAACTCAAGGTCCCTTTTTCTATTGTCGGCATAAGATTTTTGTCTACTTTGAGCCACTTTTAGTCTCTCTCTTATAACCCGAACCTTCTCGAGAGCATCATAAACAAAATCTGGACCAAGTAGTGCAAACTCCCCTACCTCAAACCACCCAATCGGGGATCTACACCTCCTCCCATAAAGTGCCTTAAAGGGTGCCATGGATATACTAGAGTGGTAGATATTGTTGTAGGAGAATTCTATCAAAGGTAGGTGGTCATCCCAATTACCTTTGAAGTCGATGACGTAAGCCATCAACATATCTTCAAGGGTTTGAATAGTGCATTCCGCTTGACCATCCGTCTTCAGATGAAAAGCGGTACTAAGTTTCACCTTCGTACCAATCCCACATTGGAAAGCTTTCCAAAAATGGGAGGTAAATTGAGTACCTCTATCCGAAATTATGGACAAAGGGGCTCCATGCAATCTCACTATTTCTTTGAGGTACAATTTGGCATAATATTGGGAAGAAAATGTGCGGACTTGGTCAACCTATCCACAATAACCCATATCGAGTCATGTTGCCTTCGGGTACGAGGCAGCCCAACTATGAAATCCATGTTAATATACTCCCACTTCCATGTGGGAATGTCTATATTTTGAGTCAAGCACCCGGCCTTTGGTGCTCCGCTTTTACTTGTCGGCAATTCGGACACTTAGCAACAAAATCTGATATGCCCCTTCTCATACCATTCCACCAATAAGTTTCTCGTAAGTCGCGGTACGTTTTTGTGGCACACGGGTGAATGGAATATTGGGAGCCATGAGACTCTCCCATGATCAATTCCCTCAACCCATCCACACCGTTACACACAATCTTCCTTGGTTCCTAAGCACCCCATCTTCCCCTTGAGAGAAGGACTCATTAGCCTTACTAAGGACTGTTTCCTTTAACTCCATCAATAGAGGATTAAGGTGTTGTTTGGATTTAACTCCAACCACTAGAGACGACTTGGAGTTATGCCGAACCATGACACCACCTTATAGAGAATCTTCTAGTCGGACACTCAACCGGGCCAACCTATGAACCTCTTTCACTAGATCTTTCTTATCATCTTCAACATGCGTCACACTACCCATGGATACTCGACTCAAATCATCCGCCACCACATTAACTTTCCCGGGATGGTAAAGGAAACTCATATCATATTCTTTTAAAAGCTTTAACCATCTTCTTTGGCATAAATTCAAGTGTTTTTGGGTGAATATATATTCTAGACTCTTATGATCCGTGAACACGTCAACATGCACCCCATATAGATAGTGTCTCCAAATCTTTAAAGCAAAACCACAGCCGTAAGTTCAAGGTCATGTGTTGGATAATTCTTCTCATGTGCTTGAGTTGTCTAGAGGCATACGCTATGACTTTGCCACGTTGAATAAGCACACATTCTAGACCCACTCGGGAGTCATCACAATAAACCACAAACCCATCGGTTCCCTCCGGTAAAGGCAATAACGGAGCGGAGGTGAGTCTATCTTTCAATAATTGGAAGCTCTTCTCACAAGATTCCAACCATTTGAATTTGGACTTCTTTTGGGTTAAAGCCGTTAATGGAGATGCGATAGATGAAAATCCCTCAACAAACCTCCGATAGTAGCCGGCCAACCCTATAAAACTCCGAATGTCGGTAGGACTCAAAGGTCTAGGCCAACTTTTGACCACTTCCGCCTTTCTCGGATCGACCTCAACCCTTTCACTAGAGACAATGTGACCAAGAAATGTAACTGACCTCAACAAAAACTCACACTTGATAAACTTATCAAAAAGTTGGTTATCCTTGAGAACTTGCAATACTATCCTCAAATGTATCATATGATCATTTCACTCATAGGGTATATCAAAATATCATCAATGAAGACAATCACAAACAAATCAAAATACTTTCTAAAAACTCGATTCATAAGATCCATGAATGCCTCCGGGTCATTTGTTAGACCGAATGACATCACTAGGAATTCGAAGTGACCATATCTTGTTCGGAATGCCGTTTTTGGAGTATCAACCTCCCTTACTCTAAGTTGATGATAACCCAATGTTAAGTCAATATTTGAAAAGTAGCAGGCTCCTTGGAGTTGATAAAATAGGTCATCAATCATAGGAAGGGGGTACTTATTCTTTATAGTGACTTTTCAAATATTGACGATAATCGATACACATTCTCAAGGACCCATCCTTCTTCTTCACAAACAATACCGGGGAACCCTGTGGAGATATTCTTGGTTGAATAAAACCTTTATCTAGAAAATCTTTGAGTTGAGCCTTTAGTTCTTTCAACTCGGCCGGGGCCATCCGATAAGGAGGGATTAAAATAGGATGAGTATCTGGTAATAGATCTATGCCGAAGTCAATCTCCCGTTCAGGAGGAATTCCGGGAAGATCACCGGGAAAGACCTCTGGAAATTCCCTCACTACGGGTACTGACTCTATGGGAGGGACTTCAGATTCAAGATCTGTAACTCTCACTATGTGGTAGAGACAACCCTTTGTAATCAATTTGAAAGCTTTTAGACATGAGATGATATTACCCCTAGGATTTGAGTTTCCTCCCTCCACTCAAAAATTGGTTCATTTGGAAATTTAAATTTGACTACCCTCGTCCTACAATCAATAGAGGCAAAACAAGCATACAATCAATCCATTCACAATATAATATCGAAATCTAGCATATCAAGTTCTATCAAGTCAACCAAGATAACTCTATTGGGCAAGGAAATAGGACACCCTTTATAGACTCTTTTTACCACTACGGAATCACCCACTGGGGTAGAAACCGAGAAAGGCTCATCTAAGATATCGGGTAGCATATCGAATTTCATGGCTATAAGAGGGGTCACAAATGACAACGTATTTCCCGGTTCCAACAAAACATACACATCAAAGGAAAATAATTTTAACATACTGGTGACCACGGCTAGTGAGCTCTCTTGATCACTTCGGGATTGGAGAGCATATAAGCGATTTTTCTTAGGAGCATCCGGGTTTGGAGCACTTACTTGAGCTTGAGCATTTTCCCCTCCTTGAGTCTTCATCATAGGGCAATCTGTCTTGATGTGACCACTCTTGCCACAATATAGAAATTAACCGTGCTCACACGACACTTTCTATCATGCCTTCTACCACATTTAGAACAAAGAGGCCTATCAACATAAGAACGACCACCTTTTCCCTTTTGGGGCTTGGGAGTAGGCACCTTACTCTTATTGTCCCTTGGAGCACTAGAAGATCCTTGATTAGAAAACCTCTTATTGAACCTTGGTTTGTCTTGAACCTCATATCTATTCTTAGAAGAATTTCCCTTTTCGGTTCTCACCTTCTTCAACTCCCTACCAACTTGCTTAAGCTTTTGCTCCTCAATTTGTTCGGCATTAACCATGAGACGATAGATGGCCATGTTAGGAATCAACATAGCCGACCTACATTAATTAACCACAAGATCGGATATCCCCATGAAAATTTTTTTCATCTTGGCCCTAGAATCCGCAACCATATTAGGAGCATGCTTTGATAGTCAAGTGAATTTGAGGCTATAGTCCTTCTCGCTCATACCCCCTAGACGAAGGTTGATGAATTCTTGCATTTTACTCTTCCTCAGTTCCAAGGGAAAGAACCTATCAAGGTAAGCTGTTTTAAAAGCTCCCCAAGTAATCCGACATTCTATCACCAGCCTCTCATCCTTCCATTGCTCATACCACACTTGACCCACATCTTTGAGTTGGTAGGAGGCAAGTTTCGCCTTTTCTTGAGAACAAACACCCATTGCATCAAGAACCTTGAACACTTCATCAATGAACCCTTGTGGATCCTCCTCCACCTTAGAACCATAGAAAGTAGGGGGATCCATCCTTGTGAAATCCCTAATCCTTAAAGCGGTGGTATTAGCATTGGGGTTCACTTGCACCCATATATCCCTAGCAACTTGGGTAGCCAACACTTTAGTCAAGCTATGAATGGACGACCTTATCTCAACATTAGACATAGCTCTTTCTTCAATGGGAACTTGAGGGTTTTGAGGAGCTTGAGGGGGAACCGTCTCAGTCAAGTTCTCCTCTCCTGCCCTTCGAGCATTGTTACTTCTTGTATTCATTGCCTATAAGCACAAATAATGGATTCAGAAGAAAGAACTAGATAAAATTAAGACTCTTAGGCACGACAAAGGAATAATAAGAGAGTGAAAGTTCCTAAGCATCACATAGTCTCTCATTCATAAGTGTGGCACGCTTCACAATTATGAATAAGACCCTACATAGACGTGGTTTAATGAGACATCAACCCTTAGAAGATTTAACCTCATGCTCTGATACCAAGTTTGTTACGACCCAAAGTACCCCCTAGGCGTAACGGGCGTCGAAGTCCTCTATGAGGACTAAGACAAGTCTCTTACCATTCGTCATAACAAATCATAAGTAAAAATCGCTGAAAAATTAAAACTTTTGCTTATATAGCATGGAGATTTACATAGACCTCTACATAGGAAGCATACATAGGCTTCTCGCAATAGATCATAACAACGCATAGGAATTTAGTCTAATACTTTTTCTCATATCAGCCATCTAAGCGAAGTCAAACAATCCGGGCAAAGTCCTTTTACAAATCCATAGTTTCCACATAGGGCTTACATCAATATATTCAACAATAGGAAAGAAATGAATGTCTACTAGACAATACAAGTAATACTAAGATAGAATGTGTAGTAGCATCCTTGAACTAGAGGGCATACCAAAACATGGAGAGTCTAGTACAAGCCTTCTTGCTTTAGCCTCAATGATACCTCAACGGTTCGAACCTACAATGTTTGGGGAAAAAGGGAAGAAATATGGGTTAGTACAAACCACATGTACTGAGTATGGTCCCTATGCATAAAAATCGTTAGAGCATGAGAAAAAGCACTATTTAGTAAAAAATATGCACAATGACCAATAATTCAATATACACATATAAGGAACATCATAATCATATCACCATATAGGTAGCTCAAGCAACACTTGTGCAATGCCAAGAATGAAGCCCCATAACCCTATTCAAAGCAAAGTATCACATTAAGCAACCCATTTCATACTAACAATATATTCTCACATATAATATGCTTCATGTACCAATACTAGTCATAGCTTATCAACATAATCATAAATATAATCATATTCATAATAGAACACTACTAGAACCATCCTATAGGATCCCACATGTGCAATATGTAAGAGAAGTCCCATACCCTCCCTCACACTATGTAGTAACCTTAAGACAACCCTAATAGAAGTTCACATACATAAATTGTTCATACCTTTACTTTAGGGAAATAAGTACCATAACTGACATGAGACCATGTGAGCTACTTGGAATCTGGTGTTCAACTCCCAAACCAAAAAGAGAGGGTTAACACTTGCCTAAGGTGCAACCATTCATACGTATCTATCTAGGTGGATCCACTAAGCTAGAGTCCTATTCGGGCACATAGTTAAGGGACAAGGATATTGATTCTAGAAACCTTGACTTACTAACGTGAGGGTTTCCATCTCATGAGACAACAAATATATTGGGAATCTGGATTTACTAACGTGAAGAAACCCATGTGGGAGGCTGGACTTACTAACGTGAGACCTCCATCTCATTTACATGCCCTTTCGGTGCTAAGCAACTATTCCCTTTAGTAATCATCATATATCATCGTACAAGTTCACATTAGCCTCTTCTAGACCCTTATGTCACGGACCTAGAGTTTCGCTAAGACTCCGTGCGGCACTTGACAACTTACTCACGAATCTTTCACGATCTTGTAAGCTCAAGTAAGCCTTTCACACTAGATCGCTAAGAGAAATGCAAAGGAAAACTTAGAAAGAGAGAGATTTGGAGGAAGAAGTCTTTATTACTTCTTTGTTGGATTGTTGGATTGGTTGATTTACAAATGAAATTGCCCTCTATTTATACAACTCCCTAAGGGCCTGTGTGTAAATAAAAATAACTCTACAAGTCCCTAATTATTTACACATTAGTCCATGTTCTAGAGAATTCCACACTCTTTAGAACATGCCTCCAACGGCTAGAACCTTCTAGAGTTCTCTACACAACTCTAGAACGGTCCGCTCCTCCAAATGGCCTCAAACCTTCTAGAATTCTCCGTACTATTCTAGAACGGCTGTCGCGCCTTCTAGAGAATTCTACAGAATTCTCTAGCCTTCTACGGGGCTCTAGAGCATTCTGGAAAACCTCTAGACCCTTCTGGACCTCATCCGGACGCAAATCAGCTGGCATTGTGGCGGGATGTCTCACTCTCCCCCACCTATTGATGCGGCGACCGCGACGCATCTTTGCTCCTTCGGCATCCGAGTTTTGTCGTACGATCTTCAATCCACGTACTCGGTCGATACCCTCGAGTAGCTCCCTCATCTATTGCCCGATTTCCCTTGGCCCGATCTTGCGAACTTCCTCCTTTCTCGGAGGCAAGCGCCTCAGCGGCTTCTCCTTCATCACGACTGCGTTCCCCGCGGAACCTTCTTCGCGCACAGCGGCAAGGACTTCTCAGCACCATTGTCTTTCCTCGAACTTGCAATGGCTGCTGCTGATTGCCTCCCTATCTCCTTGTCGACCCTCTCGAGCTTCACGGCTGTCAGTCTGACCTGTCCCTCCGTCTTCGGTGCCTTCACCATGGGAACCATACATGTTCCTCTTTGCTCCAAGACTACGAGTCTCTGGAGGAAAGGATCGATAACGGCATGGCACTGCCGAAAGAACTCCTGCCCACGAATAATATCAAAGAGATCCACGGGAGCGACAATGAAGTCTATCTTCCCCTGCCATTTGCCTAACGTGATGCTTACTCCCTGCGCCTCTCCACACGCGGGAGTCGGTGGTGCATTGACCATCCTGAGTTGGGCGTTGCTTGGTCTACAATGCAACCCCAACCTCGTTGCTGCCGTCTTGGTCATTATATTGACCTCTGCACCTGTGTCGACCATCGCACGAGCATGTCTTCCATTGATTGTGATGTCGACGTACTGCGCTCTGCATGCCTTCGGATTTGCATGCCTTGGTTCCGCATGCTTCTGCTCCTCTTGCCTCGGCTTTTCTTGCCTTGGCCTTGCATGCTTCAGCGGCCTCTGTGGTTGCCTGGTGATAGCTCCGCATAGCCCTATCAGTCCCAACTGCTTGGTCTCCTCAACCTGACCTTGCTCCTGTGCTTCCTTAGCCTTCCGCTCTCGCAGGATAGCACCAAGGCTCTTCAGTTCAGGGCACTCCTTATAGCGATGCGGCCCACCGCATAAGTAGCAACCATCTCCCTTGGCAACCATCGGCTTTCTCTTCGTGTTGCCCTGGCCTCCAGACTTCCTGCCGTTGGACCTATAGGTATCATGCCTCTGAGGCCGTTGCTCCTCGCATTGCCCCATGGGTTGTGGCCTTTGCTCCTCGCCTTCGCCACGATCTCCCCCACCATTATCATGACTACCTCTGTCGTCCCCTCCGGCACTATAAGGCTTCTCTTGCCTGAAGTCTGTCAATGCTTCGGCCTGCGTGATGGCGTCATCGATAGTCCCAACCTATCTACGTTCCAACTCCGTCCTAGCCCAATTCTGCAGCCCATCCATGAAGTGGAACAACATGTCCTCATCCGTGAGGTTGGGAATCTGAAGCGTAAGGGTGGCAAACTCCCGCACATACGCACGTATGCTACCCGTCTGCTTCAACTCCCTGAACTTTCGTTTCGCCTCATAGATGACGTTGTTGGGTAAGAACTCCCTCTTGAACTTTTCGCGGAATTGCTCCCACGTGTTGATGGTGCACGTTCCCTTCCTGATGTCGGACTCTTTACGTCTCCACCATAGCATGGCCATATCAGTAAGATACAACACAGCGGTGTTGATCTTACTCTCGTCGTTCCTCAATCTGTTGCACTTGAAATAATTCTCCAAATGCCACTGAAAGTTCTCCACCTCATGCGCGTCACGGACGCCTCTGAACATGGGTGGCTTGGGAGCCTCGACGCTGGCCTCCCTTTCCCGGTCGAACGACGGTGATCCTCCAACCCTCGCACCTTCCTTGAGTGCTACTATCTCGGCCTTCATGGTCTCAATCGCGCTCAACGCCTCCATGAGCCGACACTCCAAGGAAGTGATAACCTCCTTCATCTCAAACTCAGCACGCTGACGCCCCTCCAACTCCTTACGTATGGAGTCGGTCTCCTCGAGGGTGAAGTCTTCAAGGGTCTTGAACTTGTCGTCTGCCACGTTCATGCGCCGGCCTAAGATCTCCACGGCCTGCCTCGCCGTTTCCACCCTTGCGACCCATTCTTGTCCAGCAGTGATGTCGATGGGCTCCTCACCCATCTCATCGTCACTGGTTCCGGCGGTCGAAGGTGGATGAGATGTCAGCACCTCGCTTGGTTCTGGCAGCATCTCTTCATTTACCTTCTGCTGTCTCTTCTCCTTTCGGTTCTTCTTACTACCTTCCTGACGGACGTTGAGGATGTTAGCGGCGTTCATGTCTCCTTCGGAAGCCATTCTCTTAACCTGCTCTGATACCACTCTGTCACGGACCTAGAGTTTCGCTAAGACTCCGTGCGGCACTTGACAACTTACTCACGAATCTTTCACGATCTTGTAAGCTCAAGTAAGCCTTTCACACTAGATCGCTAAGAGAAATGCAAAGGAAAACTTAGAAAGAGAGAGATTTGGAGGAAGAAGTCTTTATTACTTCTTTGTTGGATTGTTGGATTGGTTGATTTACAAATGAAATGGCCCTCTATTTATACAACTCCCTAAGGGCCTGTGTGTAAATAAAAATAACTCTACAAGTCCCTAATTATTTACACATTAGTCCATGTTCTAGAGAATTCCACACTCTTTAGAACATGCCTCCAACGGCTAGAACCTTCTAGAGTTCTCTACACAACTCTAGAACGGTCCGCTCCTCCAAATGGCCTCAAACCTTCTAGAATTCTCCGTACTATTCTAGAACGGCTGTCGCGCCTTCTAGAGAATTCTACAGAATTCTCTAGCCTTCTACGGGGCTCTAGAGCATTCTGGAAAACCTCTAGACCCTTCTGGACCTCATCCGGACGCAAATCAGCTGGCATTGTGGCGGGATGTCTCACTCTCCCCCACCTATTGATGCGGCGACCGCGACGCATCTTTGCTCCTTCGGCATCCGAGTTTTGTCGTACGATCTTCAATCCACGTACTCGGTCGATACCCTCGAGTAGCTCCCTCATCTATTGCCCGATTTCCCTTGGCCCGATCTTGCGAACTTCCTCCTTTCTCGGAGGCAAGCGCCTCAGCGGCTTCTCCTTCATCACGACTGCGTTCCCCGCGGAACCTTCTTCGCGCACAGCGGCAAGGACTTCTCAGCACCATTGTCTTTCCTCGAACTTGCAATGGCTGCTGCTGATTGCCTCCCTATCTCCTTGTCGACCCTCTCGAGCTTCACGGCTGTCAGTCTGACCTGTCCCTCCGTCTTCGGTGCCTTCACCATGGGAACCATACATGTTCCTCTTTGCTCCAAGACTACGAGTCTCTGGAGGAAAGGATCGATAACGGCATGGCACTGCCGAAAGAACTCCTGCCCACGAATAATATCAAAGAGATCCACGGGAGCGACAATGAAGTCTATCTTCCCCTGCCATTTGCCTAACGTGATGCTTACTCCCTGCGCCTCTCCACACGCGGGAGTCGGTGGTGCATTGACCATCCTGAGTTGGGCGTTGCTTGGTCTACAATGCAACCCCAACCTCGTTGCTGCCGTCTTGGTCATTATATTGACCTCTGCACCTGTGTCGACCATCGCACGAGCATGTCTTCCATTGATTGTGATGTCGACGTACTGCGCTCTGCATGCCTTCGGATTTGCATGCCTTGGTTCCGCATGCTTCTGCTCCTCTTGCCTCGGCTTTTCTTGCCTTGGCCTTGCATGCTTCAGCGGCCTCTGTGGTTGCCTGGTGATAGCTCCGCATAGCCCTATCAGTCCCAACTGCTTGGTCTCCTCAACCTGACCTTGCTCCTGTGCTTCCTTAGCCTTCCGCTCTCGCAGGATAGCACCAAGGCTCTTCAGTTCAGGGCACTCCTTATAGCGATGCGGCCCACCGCATAAGTAGCAACCATCTCCCTTGGCAACCATCGGCTTTCTCTTCGTGTTGCCCTGGCCTCCAGACTTCCTGCCGTTGGACCTATAGGTATCATGCCTCTGAGGCCGTTGCTCCTCGCATTGCCCCATGGGTTGTGGCCTTTGCTCCTCGCCTTCGCCACGATCTCCCCCACCATTATCATGACTACCTCTGTCGTCCCCTCCGGCACTATAAGGCTTCTCTTGCCTGAAGTCTGTCAATGCTTCGGCCTGCGTGATGGCGTCATCGATAGTCCCAACCTATCTACGTTCCAACTCCGTCCTAGCCCAATTCTGCAGCCCATCCATGAAGTGGAACAACATGTCCTCATCCGTGAGGTTGGGAATCTGAAGCGTAAGGGTGGCAAACTCCCGCACATACGCACGTATGCTACCCGTCTGCTTCAACTCCCTGAACTTTCGTTTCGCCTCATAGATGACGTTGTTGGGTAAGAACTCCCTCTTGAACTTTTCGCGGAATTGCTCCCACGTGTTGATGGTGCACGTTCCCTTCCTGATGTCGGACTCTTTACGTCTCCACCATAGCATGGCCATATCAGTAAGATACAACACAGCGGTGTTGATCTTACTCTCGTCGTTCCTCAATCTGTTGCACTTGAAATAATTCTCCAAATGCCACTGAAAGTTCTCCACCTCATGCGCGTCACGGACGCCTCTGAACATGGGTGGCTTGGGAGCCTCGACGCTGGCCTCCCTTTCCCGGTCGAACGACGGTGATCCTCCAACCCTCGCACCTTCCTTGAGTGCTACTATCTCGGCCTTCATGGTCTCAATCGCGCTCAACGCCTCCATGAGCCGACACTCCAAGGAAGTGATAACCTCCTTCATCTCAAACTCAGCACGCTGACGCCCCTCCAACTCCTTACGTATGGAGTCGGTCTCCTCGAGGGTGAAGTCTTCAAGGGTCTTGAACTTGTCGTCTGCCACGTTCATGCGCCGGCCTAAGATCTCCACGGCCTGCCTCGCCGTTTCCACCCTTGCGACCCATTCTTGTCCAGCAGTGATGTCGATGGGCTCCTCACCCATCTCATCGTCACTGGTTCCGGCGGTCGAAGGTGGATGAGATGTCAGCACCTCGCTTGGTTCTGGCAGCATCTCTTCATTTACCTTCTGCTGTCTCTTCTCCTTTCGGTTCTTCTTACTACCTTCCTGACGGACGTTGAGGATGTTAGCGGCGTTCATGTCTCCTTCGGAAGCCATTCTCTTAACCTGCTCTGATACCACTCTGTCACGGACCTAGAGTTTCGCTAAGACTCCGTGCGGCACTTGACAACTTACTCACGAATCTTTCACGATCTTGTAAGCTCAAGTAAGCCTTTCACACTAGATCGCTAAGAGAAATGCAAAGGAAAACTTAGAAAGAGAGAGATTTGGAGGAAGAAGTCTTTATTACTTCTTTGTTGGATTGTTGGATTGGTTGATTTACAAATGAAATGGCCTTCTATTTATACAACTCCCTAAGGGCCTGTGTGTAAATAAAAATTACTCTACAAGTCCCTAATTATTTACACATTAGTCCATGTTCTAGAGAATTCCACACTTTCTAGAACATGCCTCCAACGGCTAGAACCTTCTAGAGTTCTCTACACAACTCTAGAACGGTCCGCTCCTCCAAACGGCCTCAAACCTTCTAGAATTCTCCGCACTATTCTAGAACGGCTGTCGCGCCTTCTAGAGAATTCTACAGAATTCTCTAGCCTTCTACGGGGCTCTAGAACGTTCTGGAAAACCTCTAGACCCTTCTGGCCCTCGTCCGGACGCAAATCAGCAGGCATTGTGGCAGGACGTCTCACTTAGGTGAACATCTTATCAGAATAGCTCATAGGTGAGCATAAGTGAGAACTATTCTTTAACTTTTAGACCCAACATTATATTCATGAGAAACTATATTCAGTCATATAATGATCATACCATAACATAATTACGTACTTCATAGACAATTCATAGATCTAGGGTTAGGGATGAGGGACCCTTGTCACCAACATCACAACACCACCATTAGCTATAACATCATTATCACATAAGTAGATTTCACCTTAAAAATTGAGATCAAAGGATAATCAAGATCATACCTCATTGCACTTCATGGGAATTCATACTTCAATACCCAAGAACTCACAACCAACATATGAAATAGGGCAATTCATGATGTATTAACATAACTAAAATCAAAGTAAACAAGTGACATGTTCATCACCCTCAAGTATTCACCTTAATCAATCCAAGAAATTAGGGATTTAGGGGAAATACATGGGTCAAGGGAAAACTCATAGGAATTCATTAATTAACCATTAATTCATACTTAAACAACATTAATTAATCATAATTAATCACAATTAACTCACAATTTTGTTTAAGAAAGAAGAACCATGTGAGGAGAAAAACCCTTGTTTTGGGGGATTTAGAAATCATCTTTTGAAGGACCTCTTGGGGAAGAATTACCAAGAGTGAAAGAAATCATACCTTATAGATGAGAGAGCCACAAAATTGAGTTGAAAAACTTGAAGGCGTGATCTTCTTCTTGGAGCTCTAATGGTCTTCAATGGAGTTTTGGAGGAAGAGAGAATTTGGGAGAGAGAGCGAGATGTTTGATTTCCACTTGTGGGAATTGATTTGAGTGATAAAATTGAACTAAAACTGACCCTAATAAATTATATATTTACCCCTTAAATTACCCATAAGACCCCTCACTTAAATGAGTTTATTTGTGAAGAAAAAACACCCAAAATACGACATTTTATGAATCTGGAAGTAACTCCGCATCACAGGGCAAATACACACTTTATAGAACAAAAATAATTTGATGCAATGAGGTCTGTGTTGTCTGCGCATCGCACAGTAGCCCTCCGATTCTTGACTTTCGCAAACTGCTTTGGCAGCCTGCCCACCCGTGTTGGGGTCCTTCCCAAGGACCCTTCCGGTGGTCCTTGGGAAGTTATTATCGGACGTTTAAACTCTATATACTACATTACACCTATATAAAGTCTTTTTACAAGTTTTAGACTTCATTTTACCCTCCGAAACCTTCCCCAAACATAGGGACATCAACTAGTTATTCATATTGCTCCAATACTTCTCAAACAAGTTATTTAAACTTATATAGGTCTAAAACCATCATTATTCAACATATTAAGCTCTAGTATAGGTCATGGAAATTTCCGGGTGTGTCAGTTACGCCCTTTTAGGCCACCCCCAAAAAAGTGTTGCCCAAAGTAAAAAAGAATTACCTTTTATTAAAGACCACACTTTTTGATAGTTTAGGCAACACTTTACAAGTGTGGCTGAAAGCCCAAAATTTTGTAGTGTCTCCAATACTAATAGGTATCCCACATGATGAGAATAGGCAATAACCGACATAGACCATGGTAGATAGGCATGGAATCCGGAGTTGTAACCTACTCCGACGGAGGGTGTTCTACTTGACAATGGTAGAAATTGGACACATCCTATGTATGCACATGGTTAAGGAATATCAAGGGTTTCTTTGTTATCTAGACTTATCATTAAACAAGTGTTACTTCCCAAGCATACTCACTCGGTGCTAGCCTTTGTTCTCATAGAGTAGTTCAATAAAGGAGTACATGAAAAGGTTCCATATAAAGTTCACAACTAAATCATAACACCTTACCAAGGAGGTCCCCTAGGGTTGAATTACAATGGTTAAGAGGATAGCTCAATGATTTTCCTAAGGATGATTTCATGCCGTTCAATCCAATCAACCTTAAGTCCACCATTCACACAAGAAGGATACCATTACGACTTTTAACTTCAAGGATATCATAAACCCTCAACTAGGTTGAGGGCTCCATATAATTTCACCTTCTCACTATGTTCAAGGACACATGTCCATCACATATACAAGACTAAGGAGCTTTAGAACACTAAGTCATGAATCTCACATTCACATTCAATTGGTATCAAGTAAGGGACACAAGTCTACCAAAACAAGACATACCAATACTTAACTTTATCACATATAGCATACCACTTAAGAATCAAGGCACAACCAAGTCAACCCTAGGTCACCCTATACACTACTATAGAACCTTCACGATAACTATAATAAGACTCATATAATCCAGTAGGAAGAATCATGCATCAACTCTAAGACTACACACATAAGGACATCGTCATAGTCTAACATGATCACCTAAAATCAATAGAAGAACACATACTTTCACCTTAATCACAAGTAGAAAGATATGATCATACTTCACATAAATCAACTACACAATCCATCATAATATATCAAGTTGTGCCGACAAGGCCATGATCATCATAATACATAAAGTAACGCCGACGAGGCCACATAATTCACAAGTAAAGCACATAACACCGCCACCATAAGTGGACCATAACAATAAAAAAATAATTCAAGATCTAAATTACATAATATAAAGAGAATTATGGAAGCGTACCACCAATCCATTCTCACCACTTCAATCCATAGCGAAATCATCCAATACAATACTTCTGGCCCTTACCCATGGCCATGATCATCAATTCAATACAAAAATCATAATACTCAATGAATCCAATTCAATTTAAAATAAATTCATCAATATAATACAGCCTATACATAAATCCAATACAATTCGTACATAATTTAATAGCCCAAAGGAAACTACACTAGAATTCATTAGCATTGCGACATGATCACATAACCCAAATTATAGCCAAATTGAAGAGTTTATGTTTTGCATGGGTTCATGAAGATTTTAGGTTAACATCATCAAACTAACATCAATTAAATCAATATTCAATAATTCAAAATATTTTATGCAAGAACCCATGGCTAGATCACAAGTTAGAAATCTATCTTTTGAGAAAGTCTTAGAAAATCACTTTGAAGATTGGCTCCTTGATGATAGATGATTCAAGGATGAAAACCATACCTCAATGAAGCTAAACCACGAATGTTGATGAAGAATCACGAACCAAACTTCAATCCAAGCTCTTCCTTGAGTTTTGGCTCCAATGGAGTTCTAGAGAGTTTCTTAGAGAATTTGGGTTTTGATTTGGAATAATGAATTCATCCAGGTAGTTAGGACTTCTTAAAATATCTAGAATACCCTCAGGAAACCTCCCAAACAATTATTTGTACATGGGGTGAATTTACCAATTCACCCTTATATTTAACAGTAAGTTGCGCATGAAAACACACCGATCGACGCCCAACGACGGGGCATTGGTCCAACGATGGGCCGTCCTGGCTGGCCGTCGTTTGGATCAGAGACCTTCCTTTCGGAGATTAAGATCCCTAGGCTAAGACTTGACCAACCGCCACCATCGACGCATTGTCGACCAGCCTGCTGGATGTCAATTGCCTCAGTCGTTTGAGGCTGGTCTAGACAACTTTAGGCTCTTGTGAAGGGTCCTTTCTCAAGGACCCTTGGTTGGTCCTTGGCGACTTTTTCCCGAATGTTTGCAACCTGAATATGCACGTATATGAGTTTAGGACTTCTCATATCATTTTCATCCAAAACAACACATAAAAGTCGACGAAACATGCTAAGACAGATAAGATCGTTTCAAGGTAAACCTTTTCTAATGTCATGGACGTTGTTGGACGTTTGAGTTCCAAACTTCATGAAACTTGACACACTTCCTATAAACACTATTATTACTCATCTAAGGACCTCATAATCTCATTAAACACACATAATCACATATAACACATAAGGAATATAGGTGACTTAGTCGTCGAACGTCTTGGTCGTCCCTTGACGTTTGACTTCCAATTCACCTAAATCTTTAGACACTGACTCATTACCATATTATAAACCATTTAGGTCATTAGAACCTCATGAAAAACATGTTAGGCTCCAGTTTCACCTAAGTCGTTTTAGAGGTGTCACATGCAAGACCTACAAGTTTTTGACTCTCTGACAAGAACCATAGGACCCATTGACGAGGCATGGACCAGGCCACGGTCCGTGGTCTGGTGGGCGTCAAATGGATCTGCAATTTCTGCAGGTAGTTTGTCCAACTTGGGGGTGAAATATTGTCATGCCGCGAGCCTACACCGTGGGCGTGCTTGGTACTCAAAGACCATTGTTGGCCTCGAGAGGACCCTTGCGTTGGCTTAGTTACTCAGCAGAAGACATAAACACAAGAGATAACTCAAGAAATAACTTAAAAGTAATACTTAGCAAAAATGGGAACTCAAGTCTTAATCATTTACGAGATAATTGGAAAGACCAAAAAAACTTACACTATCTGTCTATGAAGCCTCTAAAATAAAGAGGGATTTTAGAATAGGGACCCCAATCAACCTAACAACTAAAAACTAAAAATAATAGCTTGAATGATATAGATGTCCTCCAAAATTAAGGGAGGCTCACAAACTAATTCTGAGCTGCTCACAGGATAAATGACACGCCGGGCGCTGATCCTAGTTACTTGCTTCTGCATAATGATACGATGTAGGCCAACTACATCTGTACATTGAATGTACGAGTATGCGAGTTGGATTGCTAAAACAACATTGGTTTGAAAAAGAATATGAAAGAAATACTTACCTTGGATCTTCTCAACTAATGAATACTTAACTGAACTCATTTCATTATAAAGAAGTTTAAAATAGGTGCAGTATAAAGAAAAGGAAAACTGTTTAAAATATAATGTCAACTCATAATCATAATATCATAAAGACATACCATTCTTTCTCACAAAGTCTACTTGTGTAATGCATGACGGAAATCCCACACTTCCATTCATACTAGGCAGAACCCCTTGAGAAACCATGCAATAACCACTGTGGGAGTTTCTCTAACCGACAACCATCACTTACGAGCTATAGTGATGATACAACACTTTACCTCACGCTGCCAAGGACCATCCTATACCTTGCCATCAATATATGAAGCTAACTTAACTTTGTGGATCCACTAGCTTAAATCACGTGGTCATATAAAAAGTGTGTCTCGTTAATACCCACGATGGCTACATGGTTTTCATGGAGACTTGAGTTAATATGAACTCTCATCCACACATTGGTGCACAATATTACTCCCAAAATATACTGTAGCTCATGCTTTTAAAAATAACTTCCTTCTTTGGGTTGATATAATTGCTCAACACTTAGACTTAGAAAGCTCTCTTGGAATCAATGTTCCCTTTTCAGGCTCAAAACTCTTTTAGAAATCTTAGTTTTCTCTTAAATTAAATGTGAAACCATTTGTAGACTCTTAGGGAATACTTAATTCCCTTATCACTTTTGAGAAATGAATTCAACTCTTTACTTTACTTAGCTTGAAACTTGAGTCTTAAATCAAGTCTTAGGGAATACTTAGTTCCCTTATATTTCTTTAAAGGAAGGACTTCAACTCTTTACTCTTTACTTAACTTGAAACTTGATTCTTAAATCAACTCTTAAGGAACACTTAGTTACCTTATATTTATTTGAAGCAAGGACTTAAACTCTTTACTCTTTACTTAACTTGAAACTTGAGTCCTAAAAAAAAGTGAAAGCGTTGTTAAAGACCCTTGTGAACTCTTACGGACTTTGCTTTGGCTTGCTTCTTAACTTCTAGACTTGACTCTTAAATTCTTTGACTTTGGTCTTCACTTTCCTTTAATTGACTTATATATTTAAGGTTCATGATCTTATGTTTATGGATGATTTCATGATGTTTAGATGTACCTTAGAGTGTTGGAATCAATTAAGAACGCGGGTACATCACATACGAACTAGTACGACAAAGGTGGGGAGAGAATGGGAACAATTTGCGTCCTTGGCGCTGTGAGAGGCATGGGGCACCATACCCCAAACATTAGAGGACAACTAGGGGCTCTTTAGCTGGCACGGCTCCCCAAGTCCCTATGGACATAGATTATTTTGTGGGGCTGTGGGAGGCGCGACTCCCCAAGGCCCTACAGACAGACGCTCTCGACTTTCTCCTCTGTTTTTCATCTCTAAAACCTCTGAACTTCCATGGTTCTTTACCCAAACACATGGGATCACTAGTACCTTCAATACCCAATAGATTTAACTCAAAAAATAATTGGGAAACACGAATCAAATCAACACTAGGAATTCAACAACTCAATTAACAAGAATTCAACAATGTTCTTCAAGAACTTCACTTTTTATCATTCAACCAACTCAAAAATCGATAAATTGAAACAAGTATAATGTGTGGGTGAACTTACCCAACACTAAAGGATCTATCATACCTTTTTAGGGATCACCCCTGACGAATTCCACAAGTCGAACTTCGACGAACTTGAATGTTCTTGCTTATCTTCTTTTTTCTCCTCTTTTCTCCTCTTCTTTTATCTTCTCTAAAAACCCTAACTTATTTTCTAAAAGCGTGAACTGAACGATATCAGTTAAGACCCCAATTTATTACCGAAAAATGAAATAAAATAATTGGGTAAGGAAAAGACAAATTTGCCCTTCCAATTTCGGATTGGACTATCATTAATCCAACAACCCAACTTCTGAAAAGCATAACTCACTCATACCATATCAAAATTGCAAAAAACTCGGAGGCGTTGGAAAGATCTTTCCAAGGGATTTCCAACGGTATCAAGAACTACCTCAAACTCATCCTGAGATAGGAGTTATGGCCATTTGAAAATTGACCAAAACTCACTTTCTTAACTTAGGAAATTTTCCAGATTTTCTTATTCTTTCAAAAAATAAATATTTCGAGATTTTAACCTCTTTTCTAGTCATTTCTAGTTGCGAGATGCTCTAATATCTTCCCCTTGGGAACATTCGTCCTCGAATGAAGATTACTTCTTACCAGGCTTTTGGTGTATTATCATGCGTTCATCTCAAATACCCAACAACAAAATATAAACACAATGTGCCAACTTAATTCAAATGCCAAAAAAGGATTAGTACCTCAATTTTGAACTTCTATGGATTCGAAGATATGTGGGTATCTCTTCTTCCTATCCTCTTTAGCTTCTCAAGTAGCTTCTCTACAAACTGATTTCCCTTCTTACCAAATCATAAGGTAATTCAATCATCTACCATTGGTACACACCACCTACCTTGATATCTCAATACACCATCTCCCATTTGTTCAAAAGCCATCACTTATTGCTTATGAACATTTGCCTTTAATTCAAGCCAGATAGGGCCTTGGTCTTCCTCGCCTTTTACTTCTGACACTAATGATGATTCACACCCATTCATCACTACTCCTCCTTTCGTGGAATTCATTAATCGAACTCCTAATCGTGCGAATCTTTGCACCTCTTTTGCTAACTCTTTCTTATCTTCATCAAAATGGGAGGTACTACCCAGTGACAACCTTCTTTGCCTGAGATTAAGCTCTTTCTAACTAAGAATATGTCGAAAACTAATGTGATTGGTTAAAACTTCCACATGAACACCATAAAGATAATGCCGTCATCTTTCGAAGAAAATACTACAACAACCAACTCTACGTCATGGGTTGGGTAATTCTTCTCATGACTTGTAACTCTATTGACAAAAAGATAGGACGAGTATCTGGAATGATGTCTATTCTGAAGTCTATTCCTATCTCAGGAGTCACTAAGGGTAGGTCATCACGAAAGAAATTCTGGAAACTCCTACGGAAATGAGTTCACTTCCTCTTGGCAATACCTTGGGAGTTCACTATTTTGGAAATAGGATAGTTCATTGTATGTTGAACGAGCTTACTGTAAAATTTGGGTACTTCACTGAAAAATATCTCTTTTTGTCAAAATTATGGAAATCCTTCTCTAAGTGTTAAATGATATTTCTTATGTTGTTTTATTTCTAAATTCTTGATTATTTTACTTAATTGGCATGGAAGCTTATTTTACTAAAATATTCCTTTTATACGTTTTTGCATATGCAATACTTAGTACATTATTTTGTACTAACCCCATACTTTTATATACTCTATAAGTATAGGTTTGGAAGCAAGGTTGAAGTCTAGAAGGCAAAGCTTTGGAAAGTTTCTCTCAAGACAAAGTATGTCCTCATATATCCGAGGGCATAGTTCCTATCTTCTTAGTTTCTTTATGTTAAGACTTATTATGTATTTATTTTAATTTAAAGGGTCGTGTCCCTAAGATATTTATATCGTGTCTTTAAGTTGGCTTGTGTAGACGAGATCAAATCCTTAGTTTTTATGAAAGATGTTCTATTTATTAATTTATTCGTGAAAAGCTTTAAATTCCGCACTACTTTTCATGTCTTATGCAATGAATAATAGTTAAAGGGCTTCTACAAGACCCCAAAGGGTCAAGTACGCCTGGTCATGACCCAAGGGTTCTCCCTAGATTCTAGGGGGTTCTTTTGGGTTGTGACATACTTGATATCAGAGCATAAGGTTATGAGAAATAGTTTAGGGTCTAAAAGTCTCACAAGCCACATCTGGTAGAGTCTTGGTCATTGGTGAGAGTCGTGATACATCCATGGACAAGAGACTATATGATTATAAAAGTTTCTCTTTATTAAATATTCAAATGTCGTACCATAGAGTTGAGTTCTATAAAATGTCTTTTCTCAACCTCCTCTCTCTGTGTTTATAGGACATGAATACGAGAAGATCAACCGCTAGAAGGGAGGAGGGAGGTGTGGCTAATGAGAGGATTCCTCCCTGTGTTGACCAAGTTCCTGTTGTTGGCCTAGAGGTAGAGAATGAGGTGGTTCCCCTTCAAGAACCTCAAGTGCCTCCGGAACCTCAAGGGCCTCAAGTACCCCAAATGCCTCTTATTCCTCAAGCTCTTTTTGTTGAAGGAGATATGACTAATGCGGAGTTGAGGGCTTCCGTAATGAATTTGACCCAACTTATGACGGATCAAGCTCATGTCATCAATAATCACTTTTTTTCCCACGCTAATAAAGGAGGTGGACCTCAACCAAATGCTAGTACTCCCACTTCTAGAATTCGGGATATCATGAGGATGAACCCTTCTACTTTTCATGGCACTAAGGTGGATGAAGATCCAGAAGGTTTCATAGATGAGGTGTTCAATGTGGTAGATTATATGGGTGTGAACCCTAGGGAGAAAGCGGATTTAGCCGCTTATCAACTCAAGGATGTGGCTCAAGTGTTGTTTGAGCAATGGGGGGGTAAAATACCCTTAGGAGATGGTCCGGTTCATTGGGAGGAATTAAAAGAGGCTTTCCTAGATACGTTCTTTCCCTTATAGTGGAGATAGAAGAAGCTGGTTGAATTCATGAACCTTCGTCAAGGGGGAATGAGTGTGCAAGAGTACTCTCTCAAATTCACCCAACTCTCTAAGTATGCCCCAACCATGGTAGCCAACCCTACGGCTAGGATGAACAAATTTGTGATGGGAGTGTCTAGCTTGGTGGAGAAAGAGTGTCGTACGACAATGCTTCTTAATGACATGGATATCTCTAGGCTCATGGTGTATGCACAACAAATTGAGGAGTCCAAAATTAGGGAGATAAGGCAAGATGGTAAGAGGCCTAGGACGGATGATTCTAGTCATCAAAAACCTAAGAAGAGGTTCTATCACCAATTTTCTTCCATGGGAAACAAGGATAGGGCTCCAAACCAAAGTTCCCAAGCTAGTGGCCATACTTTTGAGAGGACTAGGTGTGCTACTTGTGGGAAGCAACATTCGGGTAAGTGTCTTGCCGGAACGGATGGCTGTTTTAGTTCAGGTAGTAAAGGCCACAAGATGAGGGAATTCCCTACAATAAAATCAAGAGTGAAAGAGGTCAATCAAGATCCTCAAAGTGGTCTAGATCCAATGCTCCAAAGACTAATCATCCCTATGGGATGGGAGCAAGGAAGGATAACTAATCCGGAGTTGATAGTCCCGGTAAGTCTTAACTCTTTATGATTGTTGTTTATATGTTATGAGATGAGTTTATATGGTTTTATACTTGATATGATCATGCCATCTTTAGGAATTGCTCAAAGAAAGGATTTTTGAAATTTTAGCATGTTTAACAGTGTTACAATGTTCACTGTAAAGTTTCAATTTTTGAAAAAAAATTGTTTTGTCTAGAATTGTAGTTTCAATGTGTGTAAAAGTGTTTTATTTGAGAATTTTTAATGTTGGATAAGGTATTTCCTCCATAAAAGAAGGATAAGAGTGAATTTTGAAATTGTGAAATTTTGCAAAAAGTTTCCTGTATTTCAAGTGTTTGAAAATGTGAAATGGTGCTTCTTGTTAGTTGATGCTTTGATTATGAGTGTATTGATCATGATTTTAATGTGTTATTTGTTTCTAATGGAGTCCTTGATGGTCTTAAAGTTTTAGTTTCATTCGAGGACGAATGTTATTCCAAGTGGGGGAGAATGTAACACCCTAAAATGAACTAAGGTGAACTAGAGCTTCGTGATTGTTTCTTGAGTTAATTTAGTTATAGAATGAGTTATATTAGTTTCCTTAGTCAGTGTGTCAAGTTTGGTTAAGTTTGGAGGTCAAATGTCCAAGAACGTCCATGACGTTCGGAAGATATGCCTTAGATAGTACTTGTGTGTTCTCATGTGTTTGAGTGAGTTTTACGTGTTCGTTTTGTTTGAAATTGGTGTGTATGTTCCTAATACCTAGAGGAATATGTTTAGGTGTTTAACGTCCAGTTAATACCCCACCTAGGACCCACAAGGGGCCCTAGAGAATGGCACAAGACAAGGACCCAAGACTGCCTTGGCAGTGTCCACCAACGAGGGAAAACGACGGCCAGTAGTAAAACCAACAGCCCGTCAACTTGCCCCGTCGATTGGAACTACAGGGTAGGTTAGACAGGCCCCAAATGAAGCTAAATTTCAACCCACAAAATCCCACCAACAGACCGTTGATGGACAGACGGTCCGTTGCTTTCATCCGTCGATGGAAGGGTGTCCAAAAGCTGTTTTTCCCGGTAATGACTTGGGGTGTTTGGTAAATTCACCCCAAGTCTTTTATGAACCTAGGATGTCATTTTTATGGTTATTTAGGTATATTAAAGAGTTCCAAAACCCTAAGACCTAATGTTATACCTCATTTTCCTAAAACCCAAAACCCCTCTCTCATAGAACTCTCTCTCAAACTCCATAGAAGCTAGAAGTCATGAAGGAGCTAGGAGGGCTGTCGGTGGTCGAGTTATTCATCAAATCATTGGTGTTTATTCTACTTAAGGTATGGTATCCATACTTGAACTCTCTTCCATTCAAGGAATCACTTCTAATGGATTTTCAAAAAGGGTTTTCAACCCTAGTTTCCTCTATCTTCAACTCTAAATATGGGTCTTGCATGAAAACGTTTTGAATGATTTAAAAATGATGTTTCTAATATTAGTTGATTATTTTAATGCTAAAACTTCAATGAAAACATGTTAAAGCTTTTTATCAAATTTTGGCTTAAGAAATGGGTTAAATGAGCATGAATTGGTAGTCTTTGAGCTTTGGTTTCTTATGGTTGATATTGTTGTTTAGCTACTGCCCTAAGGTCAATATTATGATGAAATTTTGAGTAAAATGTTATAGGTGATGGAAGCTTGAAATAAAGGGTAAGTTTGTTATGTTGTTTAGCTTTAATTTCGAAATGCTCTTGAGTGGTATGGTCCACCTTCTTGGTGGCGGTGTTTACTTGAGTTGAGATGTTGTATTCCAATGTACCTCTTGAGATGAGTACTCCTCGTTAGTAGAGAATGAGTTACTTAGTAGCAATCTCCGTATCCCTTAACTATGCGCCCGCATAGGTGTAGCTATTAGGAAAGCCATGTAAAAGCCAAGAGAAGTACCTTACTCTAGGCAAGTAAGGATCCCTCATCCGATAGGGGTTAATATCGGGATTTCATGTCTAGCTCTCATGGTCTATGTCGGTTAAGCTAACCCCCACAAAAGTAATGAAAGTGCTAAGTCTTCTAAAAGAACGTACTTGTCACACCCGGAGGGTACACCCCGGATACAGATCGGCGGCGGCGTCCTCTCAGAGGACTCAGACAATCCCTTAGCATTCGTCATAACATGTGATCAGTAAAAATTGCGGAAAAATATAAAACTTTTACATACTATTGAAGTATACTTAGACTTCATACTTAACATTCATAAGGACATATGATAATCTAATAATCTGTCTCACATATATAAAACCATCTAAAGAGTGAAAATCTGGACTTAGCCAATATATAGTCAATATGCCATATAGGCCTAAATACAAAAGAATCCAAAGAACATAAATGGAAATAGAATATTCTTAAAATCTACTAATGTCTTCATAAGCTGGAAAATGAAAGATAGAATCCCCGAACATGAGGACCTACCAAGACTTGGTGAAATAGTTCCAAGCTTCTTCAAATCGACCTCCTTAAACTTCAATGGCAAGAACCTACAGTTGTAGTAATATAAAGTAATGGGGTTAGTACGCCACATCTACTAAGTATGGGAATATTCACATAACACTTAAGGACATGCATGAAAAAGGATCATTTATCATCTCTTTAGAATACATGTTAAGTCATATGAAAGTCTTCAATGCACATACCATATAACACACACAAGTTAAAGATTCCATCAACTTAAAGCATGATCATAATCAAAGACATATTAACTTTTCATATTGAATAGATCACATAACATAACATACAAAACACTTACCAATGATCTCATCCCCAACCTACAAGTGCAATGGTCATGTCAAGCCCCATAACCCCACACAACCATGTAGATAAGATAGGAGACCATGAGTAAAGCTTTGCTTCATATAACTTGTAACGTAAGTAGTCATCACTTCATATAACAATATAAACCAATAACATATTCATAGACCAACATCGTATAGGAGTAACATCATGTATCATAAACATATACCTTTCATGCTATCATATTACATAAGAACAATCTCCTAGGACTTCCCTTAGAGTCAACTTGTGCAATGTCTAGGTAGAGTCCCATATCCCTACCTATAATA
This sequence comes from Solanum sitiens, assembly GCA_016801875.1. NCBI lineage: Eukaryota > Viridiplantae > Streptophyta > Magnoliopsida > Solanales > Solanaceae > Solanum > Solanum sitiens. Next base: position 134,783 of record JABWTJ010000842.1, read on the forward strand.
AGTAGACTCCTCAAGTCACCCTATTCAACATTCATTTACTTGTATTCATTTACATGAGGGAACATTCGCCTTAACCGACATAGACCATGTGAGCTAAACATGAAATCCGGTGTCATAAAACCGCACACCAAAAAAAGGTTGTCTTCCGGCAAAAGTAGAACCTAACATGACATAGATTTTTAGGTGGATACACTAGATAGTATCCTATGGTGGCAACATAGTTCAAGAACTACGAGATGTATTAGAGACCCATAGTTCCACATTACATGGAAACTTCAATCTCATGAGAGTCATTGTGAACCTACCTTCCACTAGGCAAGGGACACCTCTCATATCTAGTTCATCGGTGCTTAGCTTAAGTCCCTCTCTTGAATAACCTTTAAGTTGTCTTTTATCATAAACTTATCATAGGTCATAGGAGATTAACTCCTTGTATAAATATGATCATGAGATCTTTTAGATTAGATGATAATTTCCTTTCATCATAACCCTTCATACGTGTGATTAACATAACATAATCACCTTGTGTAAAGCATACAAGAGGATATCATAATCTTGGTTTTTGTATTCTTATCATGATATCACAATTTACATGTTCATAGCCCAACATATACATATAGCAACATATACATACTTTCAAAAAACATAGCATCATGACTTATAGGTTAACATAAACATTGTAGAGTAATCACAACTTTAGAAGACTTACCTCTTGTTTCAAAAGAACCTTATTCAAGAACTACAATATTCATAACCATACTTAGTGAAATACTCAATAGCATAATCAGGAACAACTCTTAAAATAATGTACAAGAGCAATGCATAATGTAGGATAAGGGAAAGAGTCATTTAAGAGTTAATTCTAGTCTTATTTCCAATCCCTACATTTACGTGTCATCAAGTAGTGGATATAACCCATTCGAAACCAATAAATTGATAATACAAATGCTTCACACGAAAATCAATCCTTACAAGTCAAGAACTCAAGAATACATGCATAATTAACCATAGAAAACAATTGCTTTTCATCAAAAATCATAAATCTGGAATTATGAAGAAAACCCGTTTTGTAGAGTAAAAACCCTAGAATTGAATGTATTGAAAACTTATCTTTGTATGGACCTCTTAGGGAAAAAAATCCCAAGAGTAAAAAACCCATACCTTATAACTGAAGAATCCACAAAATTTGGATGAAGAACTTGAAGTCTTCGTCTTCATCCTTAATGTCTTCTTGTTCTTCAATGGAATTTGGAAAAGAGAGTTTTCTTGAGAGAGATTGGAGAAATCTTGTTTGAATCTGATTTGAACGTGTAAAAGTGGTCTAAAACTGACCTAATATCCATATATAGTCGTCCTATAAATTACCAAAACTACCTCCACTTAAATGGGTCTGAGGATGAAAAGCAGTACTAAGTTTAACTTGAGTACCTAAACCCTTTTGAAAAGCCTTCCAAAAATGAGAAGTAAATTGGGCACCTCTATCCGAAATGATGGACAAAGGAATCCCATGAAGACTCAAAATCTCATTAATGTAGATTCTTGCATAATATTCGGCAGTATATGTAGACTTAACATGAATAAAATGGGTAGATTTGGTCAGCCTGCCAACAATAACCCATATAGAATCATTTTGCTTTTGGGTTCGAGGCAACCCAACAACAAAGTCCATATTTATGTCTTCCCACTTCCATGTAGGAACATCCATGATTTGGGTTAAGCCACCAGGTTTTTGATGCTCAGCTTTAGCTTCTTGGCAGTTTGGAAACTTAGCAACAAACTCTGCTATGTCCCTCTTTAAACCTTCCCACCAATTGACCTCTCTAAGGTCATGATACATTTTGGTGGAACCCGGATGTATAGAATAGAGAGAACCAAGGGCTTCTTTTAGAATCTGATTTCTCAAATCCTCAACATCGGGTACACATAATCTCCCTTGGTACATAAGAACACCATCCCCCCCTTGGGAGAATGACTCATTGAGCTTACTAAGTACCGATTCCTTTAGCTCCATCAATAGAGGATCAAGATGTTGCTTAAATTTCACCTCCACCACTAATGATGAGTCGGAGTTATGATGGACCATGAAACCACCAATTGGAGAATCTTCTAACCGCACACCTAAGCAAGCCAACCTATGAACATCTTTCACAAGTTCATTCATCTCTTCATCCATATGAGACACACTACCCATAGTCATAAGACTCAAAGCATCCGCAACAACGTTGGCTTTGCCGGGGTGGTAAAGGACACTCATGTCGTAATCCTTCAACAATTCTAACCATCTTATATATCGGAGGTTCAACTCCTTTTGTGTAAACACATATTTAATACTCTTATGGTCAGTAAACACATCAACATGAACACCATACAAATAATGCCTCCATATTTAAGGCAAAAACTACAACGACTGCTTAAGATCATGAGTTGGGTAATTCTTCTCATGAACTTTGAGTTTCCTAGAAGCATAAAGCTATTATCTTACCATGCTGCATGAGGACACATCCAAGCCCACTCGAGAAGCATCAGAATACACCACAAAGCCTTCATTACCCTCTGGTAAGGTCAACACCGGAGCGAAGGTAAGCTTATCTTTCAACTCTTGAAAACCTTTCTCACAGCTTCCGACCACTCAAACTTCACCTTCTTTTGGGTCAAAGCTGTCAAAGGAGAAGAAATGGACGAAAATCCATCAACAAACCTTCTATAATAGCCGGGTAGACCCAAGAAACTCTTTATGTCTGTGGGAGTCAAAGGTCTAGGCCAATATTTGACCGCATCTGTCTTCTTCGGATCAACCTGTACACCATCACCAAAGATAATATGGCCAAGAAAAGCAACTGACCTCAACCAAAATTCACACTTGCTAAATTTGGCATAAAGTTGGTGTTCGTTGAGGACTTGCAAGGACAACCTCAAGTGACTCTCATGCTCATCTTCATTCTTGGAGTATATCAAAATATCATCAATGAACACAATCATAAATGAGTCGAGGTAATCTCAGAAAACTCTATTCATTAGTTCCATAAATGCCGGTTGGGAATTTGTTAACCCAAAAGACATAACTAGAAATTCATAGTGACCATATCTAGTTCGGAAAGCTATTTTGGGAACATCTTCACCTCTCACCATAAGTTGGTGATATCCGACCTTAAGTCAATCTTGGAAAAATATCGAGAACCTTGGAGTTGATCAAATAGATCATCAATCCTAGGGAGAGGATACTTGTTCTTTATGGTGACCTTATTTAGTTGGCGATAATCAATGCACATTCTAAGGGAACCTTTCTTCTTCTTAATAAACAAGACCGGAGCACCCCATGGAGAAATACTAAGTTGAATGAAACCCTTGTCTAGTAAATCCTTGAGTTGGAGCTTCAACTCTTTCAATTCAGCCGGAGCCATCCTATATGGAGGAATTGAAATGGTATTCGTATACGGTAATAAATCAATGCTGAAGTCAATTTCCCTTTCGGGAAGAACTCCTGGAAGGTCATTAGGAAAAACCTCTGGGAATTATCTCACTATAGGGACTGACTCAATAGAAGGAGTTTCACATTCTAGGTCCTTAACCCTCACCACATGGTATAAACAACCCTTGGATATCATCTTACATGCCTTCAAACAAGAAATAATTTGACCCCTTGGCATAGAATTTCCCCCCTTCCACTCTAGAATAGGTTCATTAGGGAATTGAAACTTTACTACCCTTGTTCTACAATCTATGGAAGCAAAACAATCATGAAACCAATCCATACCTAAGATGATATCAAAATCAAACATGTCAAGTTCTACCAAATCAACAATAGTAACTCTATTGGACAGCATCACAGGACATTTCCTATAGACTCTTTTTTTCAACTACAGAGTCACCCATTGGGGTACAAACTGAAAAGGGCTCAATCAAAACATCGGAAAGTACATCAAGCTTCATAGCTACCAAAGATGTAACAAAAGAAATACTATCACCTAGGTCAATCAAAGCATAAACATTAACAGAGAAAACATGTAACATACCCGTCACAACGTCGGGCGATCTTTCTTGTTCACCCCTAGCCTTGAGTACATAGAAACGGTTCCTTTTTGGAGCTTCAGAATTAGGACATCTTGGTTTAGCTTGGATATTTCCCTTACCTTGACTTCTCACATTAAGACAATCTTTCACCATGTGGACACCTTTTCCACAACCATAGCAACTATTAGTCCCAACAAGACATTCGCCCCCATGTTTCTTACCACACTTACCACAAGTTGGTCTTTCTCTTGATCGATCAACATTTCTCCCCTTTTGAGGGTTAGGATTCGAACCTCTATCATTGCGATTCTTGGAGAAATTTGAAGGAACTTGGTTTGAAAACCTCTTCTTAAACTAAGTCTTGTCTTGAACATCTAGCCTACTTTTAGAAGAACCACTCTCAAAAGACTTTGCCTTCTTAGCTTCCCTATTCCTCCTCCTTAGGCGACTTTCCTCAACTTGTTTAGCATGAACCATCAACCTAGAAAGATCCATATTTTCATGAAGCATGGCTTCACGACATTCTTCTTCAAGCTCTTCGGACACGCCCGTTACATAACGACTCATTTCATCCCTAGCATTAGAAACCAAAGAAGAAGCATATTTGGACAGCTTAATGAACTTCAAGGAGTATTCCTTAACACTCATACCTCCTTGACGAAGGTTGATGAACTCCTCTACCTTAGATTCTCTTTGCTCCCTTGGGAAGAATCTCTCAAGAAAGGCCTTTTTGAAGATCTCGACCATATCCTAAAGCCCTACTATCCTTCCACAGATTATACCATGTCTGAGCCACGTCCTTGAGTTGATAAGCAGCAAGTTCATCCTTCTCAGTAGTACTCACCCCCAAAGCAAAAAAAATGTTGTAGACCTTATCAAGGAAATCTTGGGGGTATTTATCAACTTTTGATCCAAAGTACATGGGAGGATTCATCCTTGTAAAATCTCTCAAACGGCTAGCCATAGTACTAGCATGCTGGTTCTCTCGAGGTGCAACCTCTTTATTAGCTTGTTTCGTGATGACTTGAGCTTGGGTGGTGATGGTTTGGGCCATTTGGAACAGGGCTGCCCTTACCTCACCATCTGTCATAGCCGGAGGATTCACCGGAACTTGATCATTTGCAGCAGCTTGCACATCAGGAGCATTTCGGTTACCTTGGGGAGTAGCTCCCGCATTCGCAATCTCCTCTCCTACTCTTCTAGCAGCTGTCCTTCTTGTGTTCAACGCCTATATACACAAGAAAGGGATTAGATTCTAAAAGACACATAGTGTCGAAACTCTAAAGGCACAACATATGAGTATCAAGAAAAGAGAAGCTTCCTAATCATCACATAGCCTCTCATCCATAATTGTGGCGCGCTTCACAACCATGAACAAGACACTAGGTAATGTGGTTTAGTAAGACATTGATCCTAATGATATTTAACCTCATGCTCTGATACCAAGTTTGTCACACCCGGAGAGTACACCCCGAATGCAGACCGGCGTCGTCGTCCTATCAGAGGACTCAGACAAGCCCTTAGCATTCGTCATAACATGTGATCAATAAAAATTGCAGAAATTTAAAACTTTTACATACTATTGAAGTATAGTTAGACTTCATACTTAACATTCATAAGGACATACGATAATCTAAAAATCTGTCTCACATATATAAAACCATCTAAAGAGTGCAAATATGGACTTAGCTAGTATATAGTCAATATGTCATATAGGTCTTAATACAAAAGAATCCAAAGAACATAAATGGACATAGAATATTCTTAAAATCTACTAATGTCTTCATAAGCTGGAAAATGAAAGATAGAATCCCCGAATATGAGGACCTACCAAAACTTGGAGAAAGAGTTCCAAGCTTCTTCAAATCGACCTCCTTAAACTTCAATGGCCAGAACCTACAGTTGTAGTAATATAAAGTAATGGGGTTATTACGCCACATGTACTAAGTGTAGGTATATGCATATAACACTTAAGGACATGCATGAAAAAGGATCATTTATCATCTCCTTAGAATACATGTTAAGTCATATTAAACTCTTCAATGCACATACCATATAACATACACAAGTTAAGGATTCCATCGACTAAAAGCATGATCATAATCAAAGACATATTAACTTTTCATATTGAATAGATCATATAACATAACATACAAAACACTTACCAATGATCTCATCCCCAACCTACAAGTGCAATGGTCATGTGAAGCCCCATAACCCCACACAACCAAGTAGATAAGATAGGAGACCATGAGTAAAGCTTTGCTTCATATAACTTGTAACGTGAGTAGTCATCACTTCATATAACATTATAACCCAATAACATATTCATCATAACGACCAACATAATATCGGAGTAACATCATGTATCATAAATATATACCTTTCATGTCATTATATTACATAAGAACAATCTCCTAGAACTTCCCTTAGAGTCAACTTGTGCAATGTCTAGGTAGAGTCCCATACCCCTACCTTTACTAAGTAGCCTCCTCAAGTCACCCTAGTCAACGTTCATTTACTTGTCTTTCATTTTACATGAGGGAACATTCTCCTTAACCAACATAGACCATGTGAGCTAACCATGGAATTCGGTGTCATAAAACCGCACACCAAAAGAAGGTTGTCTACCGGCAAAAGTAGAACCTAACATGACATGGCTTTCTAGGTGGATACACTAGCTAGTATCCTATGTGGCAACATAGTTCAAGAACTAGGAGATGTATTAGAGACTCATAGTTCCACATTACATGGCAGCTTCAATATCATGAGAGTCATTGTGAACCTACCATCCACTAGTGAAGGGACACCTCTCATATCTAGTTCATCGGTGCTTAGCTTAAGTCCCTTTCTTGAATAACCTTTAAGTTGTCTTTTATCATAAATTTATCATAGTTCATAGGATATTAACTCCTTGTATAAACATGATCATGAGATCTTTTAGATTAGATGAGAATTTCCTTTCATCATAACCCTTCATACGTGAGATTAACATAACATAATCACCTTGTGTAAAGCATACAAGAGGATATTATAATCTTGGTTTTCGTATTCTTATCATGATCTCAAAATTTACATGTTCATATCCCAACATATACATATAGCTACATCGTACATACTTTCAAAACATAGCATCAAGACTTATAGGCTAACATAAACATTGTAGAGTAATCACAACATTGGAAGACTTACCTCTTGTTTCAAAAGAACCTTATTCAAGAACTTACAATATTCATAACCATACTTAGTGAAATACTCAATAGCATAATCAATAACAACTCTTCAAATAATGTACAAGACCAATGCATAATGTAGGATAAGGGAAAGAGTCATTTAAGAGTTCATTCTAGTCTTATTTCCAATCCCTACGTTTACGTGTCATCAAGTAGTGGATATAACCCATTCGAAACCAATAGATTGATAATACACATGCTCCACAAGAGAATCCATCCTTACAAGTCAAGAACTCAACAATACATGCATAATTAACCATAGAAACAATTGCTTTTCATTAAAAATTATAAATCTATAATTATGAAGAAAACCCGTTTTGTAGAGTAAAATCCCTAGAATTGAATGTCTTCAAAACTTATCTTTGAATGGACCTCTTAGGGAAAGGAATCCCAAGAGTGAAAAACCCATACCTTATAACTGAAGAATCCACGAAATTTGGATGAAGAACTTGAAGTCTTCGTCTTCTTCCTTAAGCTCTTCTTGTTCTTCAATGGAGTTTGGAAAAGAGAGTGTTCTTGAGAGAGATTGGAGAAATCTTGTTTGAATCTGATTTGGACGTGTAAAAGTGGTCTAAAACTGACCTAATATCCATATATAGTCGTCCTATGAATTACCAAAAAGTCCCTCCACTTAAATGGGTCTTTTTTTATAAGTTAAATTACCAAAAATAATACTTTAACGATTCTGGGAAGTAGTTGCACGTCTGTAACGACCCGAATTCCTGAATCCGAATCGCCACCGGTGTCGTTGACCTCTCAAAGGTCGCAGACAAGCCTCATCTTGCATTCATCACATTCATCTAGTTAAATTTGCCGAAAATTTAACTTTTTATATGTATGAAGTTTACTTAGACTTCATATAGTCATTACATATTTACATCATATACTAAGCTCAACATAAAGAGAACAACCATCTATCATAAAGAATCAATTCGAACTCAAGATGAATATATCATAAATAGTTTGGCAAACACGGTCTTATTACGAAGCTTCAAAATGAAAGCATGAAAGAAACTCTTGGGACAACATCCACTAGCTATGTCTAAAACAAAGGCTAGACTAAAACTGTGGCATCCTCGAAATCAAGAGGACCTACCAAATGGTTTGGAGAAACGCTGAAGTCCTCGCTGCAAGTGTCGTCAATCTGCGTTCTGACCTGCAACTATAAAATAGTAAATAGTGGGGGGTTAGTACACCACTTGTACTAAGTATGGGTGTATGCAGACATACACATAAAGCTATGCATGATCAATGAAAGCCCTTCCTAAGCAACATGTCATTTCTGGAAAGTCTAGTCATTCGACTTTTCCTAATTCGTTAGTTGTTAATTTTGGTATGAATATGATATATTTTAATGCATTCAAATCACACAACTTATTTTCTATATGACTACAAGACATTAGTATCATCAACATAATTTTAGAACAACTCGAGCGAAGATTGGAAATTTTGATCCTCCAAACCTGAGAGCTCTTTCTTTGGGACTTAGTTTATTTTTCAGTCTTTTTCTTCTTCTTGTTGTGTAGTTCAATAATTCCTTTGGTCCTATGTTTTACTTACAAGTGCAATGATTTATTGTAGTCCCATACCCATAATGAATCGATGTAAGTAAACGAAGGACTAAGGCATGATTTCCCTACCTTATAGTGAGTCATTCTTTACATTATATATTCATTACATTTCATAAGCCATTCTCTATTGGATAAGACACATATTTCATCATTTTCATGTTAGGGAAGTTATAAAGTATTTAGTTAACATTACGTTTCTTCTTCCCTTTATTGGCATCATATAAGAAGTCATTGTAAGCCAATCTTATTTGGCTTTACCCATTATTTGATGAAACTTCATGAGTGTGACATTGGAAATTGACATTCTTAAGCTCTTCATCATTGCTCAATTTGAACATAAGTTCCATCATCATCATCATTCTCATTTTCATAGAGACATCATAGGGAATAACATCATGCGTGCTAACATGAAATCCAGTGTCTGTCCCACACCGAAAAGGGGTGATTCACCGGTTAAAATGAATCTTAGACAATGTGAGCTACTCATGGAATCCAGTGTCTTCCCCACACATGGTAAAAGGTGATCCCTGGCTAAGGCGAATCCATCTCAAGTGTTCACTCCACACCGAAAATGAGTGTCTCACGGCTATAGTGAACCAAGAACATATCGTGAGCATTAACCGACATAGATCATATGATCTAAACAAGAAATCCAGTGTCTGGCGCACACCTAAAAGGGGAGGAATCACCGGCCAAAGTGAAACCGAACATTCCTAGTTCGCTTAGATGGAATCCACTGGCTAGTTCCTATGTTGGCTAGACATAGTTCGAAGACTAGGAAATTTAGGGAGACCCATACCAACCTTGGTGGACAGTCTCATCTTCATGAGAATTATGTGAACCTCCGTCCTTCCCAAAAGAAGGCATCACCACTCATAACTAGCCTATCGGTGCTGTGCTCACTTTTATAATCTTCTTTATCTTTTAGAGTTGACTCAAGTATTGTGGAAGCTTGCTTCTAGATTGAGATTTACTTACTCTTTTGATGAATTGTCATCCTTACATTACATTGATGAAATGTGAATTCTCCTTACATATCATCCTTACCTTACATTGATGAAATGTGAATTATCCTTACATATCATCCTTACTTTACATTGATGAAATGTGAATTTTCCTTACATATCATCCTTACTTTACATTGATGAAATGTGAATTGTCCTTACATATCATCCTTAGGTGTTAATGAGACTAGTGTCACACATTCTAACACCTTCATTAGTGAGTAATCTTTTAACTTAGTAGCTTAGGTGTAGGTGAGACTTGTCTAACTTTCTTTAACACCCCATTCTGGTCACTTACTTAGTTTAGGCCCCTTTAATTATGTTATAAATCACGTTACTTCTTTACTTTAGTGTAGTAGCTTCATTTCATCGTTTATGGACGATGAACACTTCTTTCAATGAGTTACATATGTTCATTATTCATTCTATTAGAGCATGTTGGGAATTGTCCCAATGAATGGCATGCCCTTGGTTATGGATTCATTGAATTACCTTAGAAGTGCTTATAGTATATTTAATACTCTTACTACACAAGATTGGCATATGATTAGTATTTGCCTCAACATTTGGGATGTTATACTAGCAAATCATTTTTATTGACATAAGCCAATTTTACGTATGTTCATATTTAAAGTGAATATGTATGAACATTTAGCCAATATCTCAATCATTTACATAAGCTCCTAGCCATTAGCATGCATTCATTTTGACCAAGTAGTGTTAGCCAACTTTATTGGCATCGGATAGTCAATTCATTCAAGATGTGATTTCATAGTTGTCTTTTAAGCCAATCTTAGTTCATGACTTTAGGGTAACGTTTTTAAGACATATTGGACATCATCATATTAACATTTGATGACTTTAGCACCTTCATAACGTCACAACAACAGCAAGTCAACATTCGGCCAAAACATATAAATCACTTAACACATCACGGACGTAACTTAACATATCATCGATTCATGATTCACGTTTTAAGCACTTAACTTTACACAATCACAACTTCATATGTTAATCAACATTCATAATTCAAGAAAATTACACATAATATTAGCCAGCACCACATACCAACAACATGATCTCTAACCTATTAAACATGGAATCAAAAAGGATACTAGGGACAAGGAGTTCAACGAGAACACGGGAATAACCCTAGTTTTCAAGATTATTGAATCGTTGGAAAGAAAGTTCTCTTGGATAAAGAAATCCAGGAGAGAAACCCATACCTTATGTAGAATTTAATCTACGAATATCACCTCGAACGATACCTTGAAGTTACTTTGAAATTGCCCAAGAAATCTTTAGCGTTCTACGTTTTCTTGAGGTTTGTCGCCTACTGCCTTAGCGTCGTGAGTCTCAACATTTTGGTCATAATTTTTAGATTTAGGAACTGATCTTGAATTATAAAACTTAGGTTTAATAAGTTAATTTAATAAACTAATTAAACAATTACCAAAACGCCCCTCCTAAGTTGACTAAACATAGGATGACATAACACTTAGTCAAATCTGGAAATTGGTGTTGACTATGGTTTTGGTCAACATTTTGACTTTATATTAATTAATTAAATCCTTAACTTAATTAATTTAGGTACCTAGGGTATGTACTAAAGTATCCCTAAGTCATTGGAACCATAATCAACCCTTTAGGACCATCCTAGGTTAAGTACTAGGATGTTTCTTAAATTATACTAGGTTAGTGTAAGGATTTTGTTTTGAAAATTTAAACTAATTAATTAAATTGCCAATTTAAATAATTAGGTGACCTAAGGTAATTACTAAAGTACCCTTAAGTCGTTAGGACCTTAGGTTAGGTACTAGGTTGTCCCTTTCTTGTCTTAACCGAAATCTGGAAATTTTCTTTGTAGTTTCGGTTTTAGACCTTTTAAATTAATTAATTAAATTGCTAAATTAATTAATTAGGTAAACTAGGGGAATTAATAAAGTACACCTAAGTTATTAGGACCATAACTAACCTTTTGGACTATCCTAGGTTAGGTACTAGGTTGTCTCTTCAACTAGTAATAGGTTAGTGTCAACCCGGTTTAGTCCTAGGTTTTTGGGTGCACTAGTGGGTCCATTTCGGTTAGTCCTAGGTTATTTAGATAATTAGGACAGTTATTTAGGACCTAGAGTTGGTTAGGAAGTTAGTCCCCACATGGGGGGACCCGTCCGCACATGCTGCCCTTTAACTACCCTAACCGGATTCGGTTAGGGTGGTCCCCCTTCCTTTGGCCGATTCCCATTGCTTTGCCCATGTTCTTGCACATGGGTAGGTTGTACTTTCCTAACTAGCTATTCTTGATGTACTATTTTGAACATTTACTTATTGTCCCAAGGACCCTCACCATGTCCTTGGCACTTCTTAATTTACATTATCATTGTAAATGATCATCTGCTATGGTACTAGGCTTGACACTTGGATGCCTAGAACCTATCGTGTTAGTATTACGAAACATGATTTTTAGCTTAGGGTATTCCTTGTAGGTACACTTCTTGGTCAATGAATCTTGGATTGGGAATGACAACCAAAAAAAGTATATTTCTTATTCGTATATAGAAAATTTGCTAATATCCCTTAGCCAATTTTTCTATACTATGCCGAATATTTCTCAATATTGGGCATTGGGGGTGCCTATGTACCCCTAATAGACTATCCTATGGGCATACTGGTGTCTTCATTAGACATATTACTTTCCGGAATGTTATATTATCCCCCCCTTAGGAACATTCGTCCCCGAATGACACTTATACATCATTTAAGCAAAGAGGGTGATTTTCGAAAGTTACTCTATCATGCTTAAACGTTTCTCTTTTGTGAATATCTGATTCACACTTGTTTGAATGATGCATATCATTCAAGCTTATCTGAAGCTTCATATTTGAAGATTGACGAATTTCCTTCTCAATCACACTTAACTTAATGCACATCACAAATCATGCAACACAGAAAAACATGTATATGCTACACAAAAACCGCAACATAAAATGCATACATAACTTCGTTTTAACTCACATAGTGCTATTATAAGACATACGATTAGGGACTTACCATACCAAATCCTCTAAAGCACTTAAACATATAGTTTCTTAAACATAAACCAGACTTAGAAAGAGTATATCCAACCTCTTAGATAACATCTTGTTGGCCTTAAGATTTGAATCTAATGACGCCTAACTTAATTTCAAAGGGACTTTCCACTATGCCATCTACTTCTTTACATACCCCTTCGGCCTTAACACTATCTCCTATGGTAGTACTAACTAGAAACGGTTCATGTAAGATCTCAATGTAAGATCTCAGGAAGTAAGTCAAATTTATTAGCCACCAAAGGAGTAACCATAGACAAGGTAGATCCTGGATTTAATAATGCGTAAACAGGAAAGGAGAAGACAAGCAAGTTACCATTATCCACATCCGCGGACTTCTCTTGTTCCTCTCTTCCTTTCAAAGCATGAAACCGGTTTCTCTTGGGAGGTGCGGCTACATCATTAGGATTTGGCCGAGGCTGAGCATCTTCCTTAGCCTAATTCCTCACTTGAGGACAGTCTCGGACCATGTGTCCAATCTTGACACACCTGAAGCAAGCATTAGTACCTACCAAACACTCACCTCCATGCGAACGACCACACTTATCACACGACTTTCTATCACGCTGGGCATTTCTATCATTGGCCTCCTTGGTACTAGTATCCTTAGAAGGAGTAGGATTACCTGAGTGTCTCTTGAACTTAGGCCTGTTCTGGACTCCAAATGAACCCCTACCCGAGCTAGAACCATACTGGTCCGCCGCCTTAAGCTTCTTACCTTCGCGAATTCGCCTCTTGCGGTGGATCTCCTCTACTTGCTGAGCATGTACCATCAATCTGCCCAAATCCATGTTGTCATGCAACATGGCTGCCAGACAATCTTCTACTAGATCCTCCGACATGCCAGTCACAAATCTGCTCATTTCATCCTTGCTATTTACCACTAGAGAAGAAGCATACTTTGAAAGTTTAACAAACATCAAGGAATACTCCTTGACAAACATACCTCCCTGTCTCAGGTTGATGAACTCTTCAATTTTGGCTTCCCTTTGATCTCTTGGAAAGAACCCCTCCAGAAAGGCAGGCTTGAGAACATCCCAAGTGATGGGAACATCTCCTCTAGCTCGGCCATCAGCCCACATCCGGTACCAAACCTGTGCCACATCCTTGAGTTTATATGTAGTCAACTCAGCCTTTGCCTCCTTATCCACTCCCATGGCACACAGAATCTTGTGGAACTCATCTACGAACTCCTGAGAATCCTCGCTGGCCTTGGACCCGTAGTACACTGGGGGTTTCCTCCTGGTGAAGTCCCTCAGCCTGCTAGCCATGGTACTAGCATGCGGGTTCTCTTTGAGAGAACTCTCTCTCGCGGCTTGAGCCGTGATGGCTTGAGCCGGAGTCGTTATGTCCTGTGCCATCTGCAGTAAAGCATTCCTCACTTCACCATCTGTCAACCTATCAGGGTTGACAGGCACTTGTTCAGCAGCAGCTGGGTTTGAGAAGGAGCTTGATTCCCTTCCGCAACTGCTTCCTCAACTCTTCTCCCGACATTCCTCCTTGTGTTCATTTTCTACACGTATACATAAGAAGAGAGTTAGATTCTCAAAATGACATAAAATGTCACCACTCTACATGGCACGATAAAGAATAGAATAAGGGAGAATTTCCTATCATCGCGTAGTCTGTAAGTCATGATTGTGGCGCGCTTCACAACGATAAGCTAGAAACTATGTAATGTGGTTGTGTTGAGCTTTAGATCCTAGGTAATTTAACCTCATGCTCTGATACCAAGTTTATAACAATCCGGATTCCTGAATCCTAATTGCCACCGGCGTCGTTGACCTCTCAGAGGTCACAGACAAGCCTCATCTTGCATTCATCTAGTTAAATTTGCGGAAAATTTAAAACTTTTTATATGTATGAGGTTTGCTTAGACTTCATATAGTCATTACATATTTACATCATATATTAAGCTCAACATAAGAGAACAACCATCCATAAAAAAGAATCAATTTGAACTGAAGATGAATATATCATAAATAGTTTGCCAAACACGACCTTATTACAAAGCTTTGAAATGAAGTACGAAAGAAACACTAGGGACAACATCCACTAGCTATGTCTAAACCTAAGTCTAGACTAAAACTGTAGCATCCTCGAAATCAAGAGGACCTACCAAATGGTTTGGAGAAATGCTGAAGTCCAAACCGCTGCAAGTGTCGTCAATCTGTCCTCTAACCTGCAACTATAAAAATAGTAAATAGTCCGGGGTTAGTACACCACTTGTACTAAGTATGGGTGTATGCACACATCCACATAAAGCTATGCATGATCAATGAAAGCCCTTCTTAAGCAACATGCCATTTCTGGAAAGTCTAGTCATTAGACTTTTCTAATTCGTTAGTTGTGAATTGTGGTATGAATATGATGTATTTTAATGCATTCAAAGCACAAAATTCATTTTCAATATGATTACAATACATTAGTATCATCAATATAATTTTAGAACAACTCGAGCAAAATTGGAAATTTTGATCCTCCAAACCCGAGAGCTCTTTCTTTGGGACTTAGTTTATTTTTCAGTCTTTTTCTTCTTCTTTTTGTGTAGTTCAATAATTCCTTTGGTCCTATGTTTTACTTACAAGTGCAATGATTCATTGTAGTCCCATACCCACAATGAATTGATGTAAGTAAACAAAGGACTAAGGAATGATTTCCCTACCTTATAGTGAGTCTTTCTTTACACTATATATTCATTACATTTCATAAGCCATTCTCAATTGGATAAGCCACATATTTCATCACTTTCATGTTAGGGAAGTTATAAAGTATTTAGTTAACATTACCTTTCTTCTTCCCTTTATTGGCATCATATAAGAAGTCATTATAAGCCAATCTTATTTGTCTTTGCCCATTATTTGCTGAAACTTCATGAGTGTGATATTGGCAATTGACATTCTTAAGCTCTTCATCATTGCTAACTTTGAACATACGTTCCATCATCATCATCATTCTCACTTTCATAGAGACATCATAGGGAATAACATCATGCGAGCTAACATGAAATCCAGTGTCTGCCCCTCACCAAAAAGGGGTGATTCACCGGTTAAAATGAATCATAGACCATGTGAGCTACTCATGGAATCCAGTGTCTTCCCCACACATGGAAAAGGGTGATCCCTGGCTAAGGCGAATCCATCTCAAGTGTTCACTCCACACCGAAAAGGAGTGTCTCACGGCTATAGTGAACCAAGAACATATCGTGAGCATTAACCGACATAGATCATGTGAGCTAAACATTAAATCCAGTGTCTAGCGCACACATAAAAGGGGTGGAATCACCGGCCAAAGTGAAACCGAACATGCCTAGCTCGCTTAGATGGAAACCACTGGCTAGTTCCTATGTTGGCTAGACATAGTTCGAAGACTAGGAAATTTAGGGAGACCCATACCAACCTTGGTGGACAGTCTCATATTCATGAGAATTATGTGAACCTCCGCCCTTCCCGAAAGAAGGCATCACCACTCATAACTAGCCTATCGGTGTTGTGCTCACTTTCATTATCTTCTTTATCTTTTAGAGTTGACTCAAGTATTGTGGAAGCTTGCTTCTAGATTGAGATTTACTTACTCTTTTGATGAATTGTCATCCTTACATTACATTGATGAAATGTGAATTGTCCTTACATATCATCCTTACTTTACATTGATGAAATGTGAATTATCCTTTTATATCATCCTTACTTTACATTGATGAAATGTGAATTGTCCTTACATATCATCCTTACTTTACATTGATGAAATGTGAATTTTCCTTACATATCATTCTTAGGTGTTAATGAGACTAGTCTCACACATTCTAACACCTTCATTCGTGAGTAATCTTTTAACATAGTAGCTTAGGTGTAGGTGAGACTTGTCTCACTTTCTTTAACACCCCATTCTGGTCACTTACTTAGTTTAGACCCCTTTAATTATGTTATAAATCACGTTACTTCTTTACTTTAGTGTAGTAGCTTCATTTCATCGTTTATGGACGATGAGCACTTCTTTCAATGAGTTACATATGTTCATAATTGATTCTTTTAGAGCATGTAGGAAATTTTCCCAATGAATGGCATGCCCTTGGTTATGGATTCATTGAATTACCTTAGAAGTGCTTATAGTATATTTAATACTCTTACTACACAAGATTGGCATATGATTAGTATTGGCCTCAACATTTGGGATGTTATACTAGCAAATCATTTTTATTGACATAAGCCAATTTTACGCATGTTCATATTTAAAGTGAATATATATGAACATTTAGCCAATCTCTCAATCATTTACATAAGCTCCTAGCCATTAGCATGCATTCATTTTGACCAAGTAGTTTTAGCCAACTTTATTGGCATCAGATAGTCAGTTCATTCAAGATGTGATTTCATAGTTGTCTTTTAAGCCAATCTTAGTTCATGACTTTAGTGTAACGTTTTTAAGACATATTGGACATCATCATATTAACATTTGATGACTTTAGCACCTTCATAACGTCATAACAAGAGCAAGTCAACATTCGGCCAAAACATATAAATCACTTAACACATCACGGACGTAACTTAACATATCATCGATTCATGATTCACGTTTTAAGCACTTAACTTTACACGATCACAACTTCATATGTTAATCAACATTCATAATTCAAGAAAATTACACATAAGATTAGCCAGCACCACATACCAACAACATGATCTCTAACCTATTAAACATGGAATCAAAAAGGATACTAGGGACAAGGAGTTCGACGACAACACGGGAATAACCCTAGTTTTCAAGATCATTGAATTGTTGTAAAGAAAGTTCTCTTGGAGAAAGAAGTCCAGGAGAAAAACCCATACCTTATGTAGAATTTAATCTACGAATATCACCTTGAACGATACCTTGAAGTTACTTTGAAATCGCCCAAGAAATCTTTAACGTTCTACGTTTTCTTGCGGTTTGTCGCCTACTGCCTTAGCGTCGTGAGTCTCAACGTTTTGGTCATGATTTTGAGGTTTAGGAACTGATCTTGAATTATAAAACTTAGGTTTAATAAGTTAATTTAATAAACTAATTAATCAATTACCAAAACGCCCCTCCTAAGTTGACTAAACATAGGATGACATAACACTTAGTCAAATCTGGAAATTGGTGTTGACTATGGTTTTGGTCAACATTTTGAATTTATATTAATTAATTAAATCCTTAAATTAATTAATTTAGGTACCTAGGGTATGTACTAAAGTATCCCTAAGTCATTGGAACCATAATCAACCCTTTAGGACCATCCTAGGTTAAGTACTAGGATGTTTCTTAAATTATACTAGGTTAGTGTAAGGATTTTGTTTTGACCATTTAAACTAATTAATTAAATTGATAATTTAATTAATTATGTGACCTAAGGTAATTACTAAAGTACCCTTAAGAAGTTAGGACCTTAACTAACTCTTTGGACCATCCTAGGTTAGGTACTAGGTTGTCCCTTTCTTGTCTTAACCGAAATCTGGAAATTTTCTTTGTAGTTTCCGTTTTAGATCTTTTAAATTAATTAATTAAATTGCTAAATTAATTAATTAGGTAACCTAGGAGAATTAATAAAGTACCCCAAAGTTGTTAGGACCATAACTAACCTTTTGGACTATCCTAGGTTAGGTAATAGGTTGTCTCTTCAACTAGTACTAGGTTAGTGTCAACCCGGTTTAGTCCTAGGTTTTCGGGTGCACTAGTTGGTCCATTTTAGTTAGTCCTAGGTTATTTAGCTAATTAGGACAGTTAGTTAGGACCTAGAGTTGGTTAGGAAGTTAGGCCCCACATGGAGGGACCCGTCCGCACATGCTGCCCCTTAACTACCCTAACCGGATTCGGTTAGGGTGGTCCCCCTTCCTTTGGCCGATTCCCATTGCTTTGCCCATGTTCTTGCACATGGGTTGGTTGTACTTTCCTAACTAACTATTCTTGATGTACTATTTTGAACATTTACTTATTGTACCAAAGACCCTCACCATGTCCTTGGGCACTTCTTAATTTACATTATCATTGTAAATGATCATGTGCTATGGTACTAGGCTTGACACTTAGATGCCTAGAACCTATTGTGTTAGTATTACGAAACATGATTTTTAGCTTAGGCTATTCCTTGTAGGTACACTTCTTGGTCAATGAATCTTGGATTGGGTATGACAACCCAAAAAAGTATATTTCTTATTTGTATATAGAAAATTGGCTAATATCCCTTAGCCAATTTTTCTATACTATGCCGAATATTTCTCAATATTGGGCATTGGGGGTTCCTATGTACCCCTAATAGGCTATCCTAAGGGCATACTGGTCTCTTCATTAGACATATGATTTTCCGGAATGTTACATTATCCCCCCCTTAGGAACATTCGTCCCCGAATGACACTTATACATCATTTAAGCAAAGAGGGTGATTTCCGAAAGTTACTCTATCATGCTTAAACGTTTCTCTTTTGTGAATATCTGATTCACACTTGTTTGAATGATGCATATCATTCAAGCTTATCTGAAGCTTCATATTTGAAGATTGACGAATTTCCTAATCAATCACACTTAACTTAATGCACATCACAAATCATGCAACACAGAAAAACATGTATATGCTACACAAAAACCGCAACATAAAATGCACACATAACTTCGTTTTAACTCACATAGTGCTATTATAAGACATACGATTAGGGACTTACCACACCAAATCCTCTAAAGAACTTAAACATAGAGTTTCTTAAACATAAACCAGACTTAGGAAGAGTATATCTAACCTCTTAGATAATATCTTGTTGGCCTTAAGATTTGAACCTAATGACGCCTAACTTAATTTCAAAGGGACTTGCCACTATGCCATCTACTTCTCTACATACCCCTTCGGCCATAACACTGTCTCCTATGGGAGTACTAACTAGAAACGGTTCATGTAAGATCTCAGGAAGTAAGTCAAATTGATTGGCCACCAAAGGAGTAACCATAGACAAGGTAGATCCTGGATCTAATAATGCGTAAACAGGAAAGGAGAAGACAAGCAAGTTACCATTATCCACATCCACGGAATTCTCTTGTTCCTCTCTTCCTTTCAACGCATAGAACCGGTTTCTCTTGGGGGGTGCGGCTGCATCATTAGGATTTGGCCGAGGCTGAGCATCTTCCTTAGCCTGATTCCTCACTTGAGAACAGTCTTGGACCATGTGTCCAGTCTTGACACACCTGAAGCAAGCATTAGTACCTACCAAACACTCACCTCCATGCGAACGACCACACAAATCACACGACTTTCTATCACGCTGGGAATTTCTATCATTGGCCACCTTGGTACTAGTATCCTTATAAGGAGTAGGATTACCTGAGTGTCTCCTGAACTTAGGCCTGTTCTGGACTCCAAATGAACCTTTACCCAAGCTAGAACCACACTGGTCCGCCGCCTTGGGCTTCTTACCTTCGTGAATTCGCCTCTTGCGGTGGATATCCCCTACTTGATGAGCATGTACCATCAATATGCCCAAATCCATGTTGTCATGCAACATGGCTGCCAGACAATCTTCTACTAAATCCTCCGACACGCCAGTCACAAATCTGCTCATTTCATCCTTGCTATTTGACACTAGAGAAGAAGCATACTTTGAAAGTTTAACAAACTTCAAGGAATACTCCTTGACGAACATACCTTCCTATCTCAGGTTGATGAACTCTTCAATTTTGGCTTCCCTTTGCTCTCTGGGAAAGAACCTCTCCAGAAAGGCAGTCTTGAGAACTTCCCAAGTGATGGGAACATCTCCTCTAGCTCGGCCATTAGCCCACATCCGTTAACAAACCTGTGCCACATCCTTGAGTTGATATGCAGTCAAATCAGCCTTTGCCTCCTCATCCACTCCCATGGCACACAGAATCTTGTGGACCTCATCTACGAACTCCTGAGGATCCTCGCTGGCCTTGGACCCGTAGTACACTGGGGATTCCTCCTGGTGAAGTCCCTCAGCCTGCTAGCCATGGTACTAGCATGCGGGTTCTCTTTGGGAGCACCCTCTCTCACGGCTTGAGCCGTAATGGCTTGAGCCTGAGTCGTTATGTCCTGTGCCATCTGCAGCAAAGCATTCCTCACTTCACCATATGTCAACCTATCAGGGTTGACAGGCACTTGTTCAGCAGCAGCTGGGTTTGAGAAGGAGCTTGATTCCCTTCCGCAGCTGCTTCCTCAACTCTTCTTCCAATATTTCTCCTTGTGTTCATTTTCTACACGTATACACAAGAAGAGAGTTAGATCCTCAAAATGACATAAAATGTCACCACTCTACATGGCACGATAAAGAATAGAAGAAGGGAGAATTTCCTATCATCGCGTAGTCTCTAAGTCATGATTGTGGCGCGCTTCACAACCATACGCTAGAAACTACGTAACGTGGTTGTGTTGAGCTTTAGATCCTAGGTAATTTAACGTCATGCTCTGATACCAAGTTTATAACGATCCAAATTCCTGAATCCTAATTGCCACCGTAGTCGTTGACCTCTCAGAGGTCACAGACAAGCCTCATCTTGCATTCATATAGTTGAATTTGCGGAAAATTTAAAACTTTTTATATGTATGAAGTTTACTTAGACTTCATATAGTCATTACATATTTACATCATATACTAAGCTCAACATAAGAGAACAACTATCTATCATAAAGAATCAATTCGAACTGAAGATGAATATATCATAAATAGTTTGCCAAACACGACCTTATTACAAAGCTTCGAAATGAAAGTATGAAAGAAACTCTAGGGACAACATCCACTAGCTATGTCTAAAACTAAGGCTAGACTAAAAGTGTAGCATCCTCGAAATCAAGACGACCTACCAAATGGT
This sequence comes from Solanum sitiens, assembly GCA_016801875.1. Taxonomy (NCBI): domain Eukaryota; kingdom Viridiplantae; phylum Streptophyta; class Magnoliopsida; order Solanales; family Solanaceae; genus Solanum; species Solanum sitiens. The sequence goes on from JABWTJ010000842.1 coordinate 156,517, forward strand.
TTGGATAAACGCTGAAGTCCAAACCGCTGCAAGTGTCATCAATCTGTCCTCTGACCTGCAACTATAAAAATAGTAAATAGTAGGGGGTTAGTACACCACTTGTACTAAGTATGGGTGTATGCACACATATACATAAAGCTATGCATGATCAATGAAAGTCCTTCCTAAGCAACATGCCATTTCTGGAAAGTCTAGTCATTAGACTTTCCTAATTCGTTAGTTGTGAATTGTGGTATGAATATGATGTATTTTAATGCATTCAAAGGACACAACTCATTTTCAATATGATTACAATACATTAGTATCATCAACATAATTTTAGAACAACTCGAGCGAAGATTAGAAATTTTGATCCTCCAAACCCGAGAGCTCTTTCTTTGGGACTTAGTTTATTTTTCAGTCTTTTTCTTTTTGTTGTTGTGTAGTTCAATAATTCCTTTGGTCCTATGTTTTACTTACAAATGCAATGATTCATTGTAGTCCCATACCCACAATGAATCGATGTAAGTAAACCAAGGACTAAGGAATGATTTCCCTACCTTATAGTGAGTCATTCTTTACACTATATATTCGTTACATTTCATAAGCCATTCTCTATTGGATAAGACACATATTTCATCATTTTCATGTTAGGGAAGTTATAAAGTATTTAGTTAACATTACCTTTCTTCTTCACTTTATTGGCATCATATAAGAAGTCATTATAAGCCAATCTTATTTGGCTGTGCCCATTATTTGCTGAAACTTCATGAGTGTGACATTGTCAATTGACATTCTTAAGCTCTTCATCATTTCTCACTTTGAACATACGTTCCATCATCATAATCATTCTCACTTTAATAGAGACATCATATGGAATAACATCATGCGAGCTAACATGAAATCTAGTGTCTGCCCCACACTGAAAAAGGGGTGATTCACCGGTTAAAATGAATCTTAGACCATGTGAGTTACTCATGGAATACAGTGTATGCCCCACACATGGAAAGGGGTGATCCCCAGCTAAGGCGAATCCATTTCAAGTGTTCACTCCACACTGAAAATGAGTGGCTCACAGCTATAGTGAACCAAGAACATATCATGCGCATTAAACGACATAGATCATGTGATATAAACATGAAATCCAATGTCTGCCACACACCTAAAAGGGGTGGAATCACCGGCAAAAGTGAAACCGAACATGCCTAGCTCGCTTAGGTGGAAACCACTGGCTAGTTCCTATGTTGGCTAGACATATTTCGAAGACTAGTAGATTTAGGGAGACCCATACCCACCTTGGTGGACAGTCTCATCTTCATGAGAATTACGTGAACCTCCGCCCTTCCCAAAAGAAGGCATCACCACTCATAACTAGCCTATCGGTGCTGTGATCACTTTCATTATCTTCTTTATCTTTTAGATTTGACTCAAGTATTGTTGTAGCTTGCTTCTTGATTGAGATTTACTTACTCTTTTGATGAATTGTCATCCTTACATGACATTGATGAAATGTGAATTGTCCTTACATATCATCCTTACTTTACATTGATGAAATGTAAATTATCCTTACATATCATCCTTACTTTACATTGATGAAATGTGAATTGTCCTTACATATCATCCTTACTTTACATTGATGAAATGTGAATTGTCCTTACATATCATCCTTAGGTGTTAATGAGACTAGTCTCACACATTCTAACACCTTCATTCGTGAGTAATCTTTTAACATAGTAGCTTAGGTGTAAGTGAGACTTGTCTCACTTTCTTTAACACCCCATTCTGGTCACTTACTTATTTTAGACCCCTTTAATTATGTTATAAATCACGTTACTTTTTTACTTTAGTGTAGTAGCTTCATTTCATCATTTATGGACGATGAGCACTTCTTTCAATAAGTTATATATGTTTATAATTCATTCTTTTAGAGCATGTTGGGAATTGTCCCAATGAATGGCATGCCCTTGGTTATGGATTCATTGAATTACCTTAGAAGTGCTTATAGTATATTTAATACTCTTACTACACAAGATTGGCATATGATTAGTATTTGCCTCAACATTTGGGATGTTATACTAGCAAATAATTTTTATTGACATAAGCCAATTTTACGCATGTTCATATTTAAAGTGAATATATATGAACATTTAGCCAATCTTTCAATCATTTACATAAGCTCCTAGCAATTAGCATGCATTCATTTTGACCAAGTAGTGTTAGCCAACTTTATTGGCATCAGATAGTCAATTCATTCAAGATGTGATTTCATAGTTGTGTTTTAAGCCAGTCTTAGTTCATGACTTTAGGGTAACGTTTTTAAGACATATTGGACATCATCATATTAACATTTAATGACTTTAGCACCTTCATAATGTTACAACAATAGCAAGTCACTATTCGGCCAAAACACATAAATCACTTAACACATCACGGACGTAACTTAACATATCATCGATTCATGATTCACGTTTTAAACACTTAATTTCACACGATCACAACTTCATAGGTTATTCGACATTCATAATTCAAGAACATTACACATAAGATTAGACAGTACCACATACCAACAACATGATCTCTAACCTATTCAACATGGAATCGAAAAGGATACTAGGGACAAGGAGTTCGACAAGAACACAGGAACAACCCTAGTTTTCAAGATCTTTGAATCGTTGGAATGAAATTTCTCTTGGAGAAAGAAGTCCACGAGAGAAACCCATAGCTTATGTAGAATTTAATCGACGAAGATCACCTTGAACGAGACCTTGAAGTTACTTTGAAATCGCCTAAGAAATCTTTAGCGTTCTACGTTTTCTTGCGGTTTGTCTCCTACTGCCTTAGCGTCATGAGTCTCAACGTTTTGGTCATGATTTTTCGGTTTAGGAACTGATCTTGAATTTTAAAACTTAGGTTTAATAAGTTAATTTAATAAACTAATTAACCAATTACCAAAACTCCCCTCCTAAGTTGACTAAACATAGGAGGACATAACACTTAGTCAAATCTGGAAATTGGTGTTGACTGTGGTTTCGGTCAACATATTGACTTTATATCAATTAATTAAATCCTTGATTTAGTTATTTATGGACCTAGGGTAAGTACTAAAGTACCCCTAAGTCATTGGAACCATAATCAACCCTTTAGGACTATCCTAGGTTAAGTACTAGATGTTTCTTGATTTATACTAGGTTAGTGTAAGGATTTCGTTTTGACCATTTAAACTAATCAATTAAATTGCTAATTTAATTAATTAGGTTACCTAAGGTAATTAATAAAGTACACTTAAGTCATTAGGACCTGAAATAACTCTTTGGAACATCCTAGGTTAGGTACTAGGTTGTCCCTTTCTTGTCTTAACCGAAATCTCAAAATTTTCTATGTAGTTTTGGTTTTATCCCTTTTAAATTAATTAACTAATTGCTCAATTAATTAATTATGTTTTTCCCCTATGGGAATTACTAAAGTACCCCTAAGTTTTTAGGACAATAACTAACATTTTGGACCATCCTAGGTTAGGTACTAGATTGTCTCTTCAACTAGTACTAGGTTAGTGTCAACCCGGTTTAGTCCTAGGTTGTCGGGTGCACTTATGGGTCCATTTTGGTTAGTACTAGGTTATTTAGCTAGTTAGGACAGTTAGTTAGGACCTAGAGTTGGTTAGGAAGTTAGTCCCCACATGGAGGGACCCGTCTGCACATGCTGCCCCCTAACTAGCCTAACCGAATTTGGTTAGGGTGGTCCCCCTTCCTTTGGAAGATTCCCATTGCTTTGCCCATATAATTGAACATGGCTTGGTTGTACTTTCCTAACTAACTATTCTTGATGTCCTATTTGGAATATTTACTTATTGTCCCAAGGACCCTCACCATGTCCTTGGGCACTGCTTAATTTACATGATAATGTGCTATGGTACTAGGCTTGACACTTGGATGCCTAGCACCTATTGTGTTAGTATTATGAAACATGATTTTTAGCTTAGGGTCTTCCTTGTAGGTACACTTCTTGGTCAATGAATCTTTGATTGGGTATGACAACCCAAAAAAGTATATTTCTTATTCGTATATATAAAATCAGTTAATATCCCTTAGCCATCTACTCATTGCACTAGGTAGGAATTCCGAAAGGAAAGTCTTGGTGTGTTGTTTGAGTGTTCTTCTAATGTCTTGTTATTGAGTGGTGACTTGTTCTTCCGAGTGGATTAATCCTATGGTGGATAGTCTTAAGGATCTCCTAAGTGTGCATTGAAGGATGTATAGGGGTCTTTCCTACATGTATTACCTTGGAGAGTCTTAGGATAACCTCGTTTAGGGAAACTCCTACTTAAATGAGTTCACTTCCTCTTGGCAATACCTTGGGAGTTCACTGTTTTTGAAATAGGATAGTTCACTGTATGTTGAACGAGCTTACTGTAAAATTTGGGTACTTCACTGTAAAGTGTCTCATTTTGTTAAAATTATGGAAATCCTTCTCTAAGTGTTAAATGACGTTTCTTATATTGTTTTGTTTCTAAATTCTTGAATGTTTTACTTAATTGGCATGAAAGCTTATTTTACTAAAATATCCCTTTTACATGTTTTTGCATATGCTATACTTAGTACATTGTTTTGTACTAAACCCATACTTTTATATACACTATAAGTATAGGTTTGGAAGCAAGGTTGAAGTCTAGAAGGCAAAGCTTGGGAAAGTTTCTCTCAAGACAAGTATGTCCTCATATATCCAAGGGCATAGTTCCTATCTTCTTAGTTTCTTTATGTGACTTATTATGTATTTATTTTAATGTAAAGTGTCATGTCGCTAGGATATTTATATTGTGTCTTTAAGTTGGCTTGTGTAGACGAGATCAAATCCTTAGTTTTTATGAAAGATGTTCTATTTATTAATTTATTCGTGAAAAGTTTTAAATTCCGCACTACTTTTCATGTCTTATGCAATGAATGATTGCTAAAGGGCTTGTACAAGATCCCAAAGGGTCAAGTACGTCCGGTCATGACCCAAGGGTTCTCCCTAGCTTCTAAGGGGTACTTTCGGGCCGTTATAGTTGGACTAAGTGATAGACAGACCCCTTAGAAACTAACTTCCTTGCCTTAAGGTACGAATTGAAACGACCCTTAAACACTACTGAATTGCTTTACCACTCTAATATTGGCTCAGTTGGAAACTGAAAGTTAACTACTTGAGTTCTACAATCAATTGAGCCATGACAGGCATGAAGCAAGTCCATACCAATAATGACATCAAACTCTACCATGTCTAACTCAATTAAATCAGCCATGGTAATCTTGTGATTGAAGAAAATGGGACAATCACTATCGAATCTCTCTGCTAGAATGGACTCACCAACAAGTGTGGAAACACTGAATAGTTCACTAAGTTACTCAATAATAACATCAAAATCCATAGCAACATATGGAGTTACAAAAGATAAACTTACTCTTGGGTATAGCAAACTATAAACAGTAAAGTCAAAGACTTCAATCATACCAGTGATAGCATCTGGAGAATCCTCTTGGTCTTGGCGACCATTTATAGCATATAGGCAGTTTGTTCCTCCGACGGTACCATTTCTTTGCAAGTTCTTCGGAGAATATTTTATGAAGTGACCTTCTTGTCAACATTTGAAGCAACATGTCTTGCCCTTACGACACTTTCCTGGGTAGGTTCTACCACACTTAGCACATGCAGGAGCCCGGTCACCTTCTTGTGCCACACTACCTTGAGACTGTGCAGGTATAGCTCTGAAGTTCTGCGAATACTGACCAGTATACCCACATTTATTTTTGGGTGCAAGTGCACTAGGATATGATGGAGCAAGTCCTTTTTGTTCCTGCTGGAAAGAAGACCGGTTGGCATTACTCTTCTGCTACCCAGATTCATTCCCCGTCTTGGTCGTCTTGTTTTTGAACTCCTCTCTATCCCTTAGCTTCTCTTCCTCTACCTGTTACACATAGACCATTAACCTTAAAATGTCCATGTCCCCAATAAGCATTGCTTCTCGGACCTCATTGCTTGATAGACGACCTAACCCACACCAAACAAACTCATTATACTCTTTGTGTCTTTTACCATCTCCGCAGTATAACAAGATAGTTAGGTGAAATTCAACCCATATTCATAAACACATAAAGAATCTTACTAAAGTGTGAGGAATTCTCCTACTTTGCATCTTTAAGTTCTCAGGGAAAGAAATTGTCACGACCCTCAAGCACACCCTAGAATCTAGGGATAACCCTCGGAACGTGACCGGGCGTACTTGACCCTTTGGGGTCTTGTACAAGCCCTCGAACTAACATTCATTGCATAAGACATGAAAAGTAGTGCGGAATTTAAAACTTTTCACGAATAATTTAATAAAGGAAGTCTTTCATAAATACTTAGAGAATCTCATCGTCACAAGCAAACTTAAAGACACGACATAATATCTTAGGGACACAACCCTTTACATTGAAAGGAAATACATAATAAGTCTTAACAATAATAACACTAGGAAACATAGACTATGTCCTCGAATATATGAGGACATACCAAATCTTGAGAAATTATATTTCCCAAGCTTCACCTTCAAACCTTCAAAAGCTTCCAACCTATACTTATAGAGTATAGAAAAGTATGGGGTTAGTACAAAACAATGTAGTAAGTATGGCATATACAAAATCATGTAAAAAGGGACATTTTAGTAAAATAAGCTTTCATGTCAAATAATTATAACATTCATGAATTTAGAAGCAAAACAACATAGGAAACATCATTTAACACTTAAAGAAGAATTTCCATAATTTTAACCAAAGAGGAGCATTTACTGTAACCTTCCCAACTTTAGAGTAAGTTCATTTAACAATTACACTGAACTACTTAGAACATTACAGTGAACTAAAAGACTCCAAGAATGGTGAACTTCCAAGGTATTCCCAATGAGGATGTGAACTCATTTCCGTAGGAGTTTCCCTACCTAAGGATTTTCCTAAGACTCTCCAAGGTAATACATGAAGAAAACGTATAAACACTTCCTTCAATACACACCAAAGCGATCCTCAAGACTATCCCTTTCGGCTTACTCACCTCGGGAGAACAAGTCACCACTCAATCACAAGACATTAGAAATACACCCAATAAAACTTCAAAGACTTCCCTTTCGTAATGGCTACTTAGTGCAATGAGTAGATAGCATCCCATACCACCACCTACCCTAAGTAGTACACTCTTTTAAAAGGTTTGGCACAAAGTCTTCCCTTTAAGAATGTCCTACTTAGTGCAATGGATAGATAATACCACCACCTACCCTAAGTAGAACGTTCTTTTAGAAGACTTAGTTCATTCAATTCACATAAGACTCACCAAGACACCCCTTTCAGAATGCCTACCTAGTGCAATGGATAAATAGCGTCCCATTCCACTACCTACCCTAAGTAGTACACTCTTTTCGAAGACTTAGTACTTTCATATCTTTTGTGGGGGTAGCTTAACCGACATAGACCATGAGAGCTAAACATGGAATCCCGATACTTCCCTTATCGGGGAAGGGTCCCCTCACTTGCCTAGAGTGAGGTCTTACTTTTTAGCTTTTACATGGATTTCCCAATAGCTACACTTATGTGGGCGCATAGTTTAAGGGATAAGGAGATTGCTACTAAGTAACTCATTCTCTACTAACGAGGAGTACTCATCTCAAGAGGTACATTGGAATACAACATCTCAAGTCACGAAGTGTAACCGCCCCTTCTTCATATCATCTCGGTACTAGGCATAACTCCCCACAGATTCTGAACATTATAAACTATAGGTTAATGATAACTAGTGAAAACCACATCTCAACTCACGAAGGGCATTCATCCTCTAACCTATCTTAGAAAGCTCTTAAGTTGTAGTGAGGTTGATACTAAACACTTCATCTCAACTCACGAAGAGTGTTCACCCTAAATCTCCCCTTTCGACTTAACTTAGTTTCGTTCATACATTCAAGTGTGAGTGTGTGTACATGTGAACACACCTTGCACATAAGCATCATTTCATTCACATTTCATTCTATACATGCTTAGACCTTCTTTCATCACATCACACACTTTAACATACTTTACATAATCATATACTTCATTTAGGCATAATCTAAGTCAAACATGCAATCCAAGCTTCACAAAACACCATACAAGACCCATTTTCAATATCACTTCACTTCACATATTATCCATTCAAAACCACACTCACAATACATACTAAGTAATATCAAGTTCATCAAGTAAACACCGCCACCAAGAAGGTGGACCATACTACTCAAGAGCAATTTATAATAAGAATTATACAATATTAGGAACTCACCATTTAACCAAGTCATCACCACCTATAATCATTTTCTCAATATTTCATCATAATTAGGCCCTTAGGTCAGTATCTAAACCAAATATCAACACATGAAAACCTAAGTTCATTCTCTACACCAACATGTTCACTTAACCCATTTCTTAAGCTAAAAGTTTGAAATATGCATAAACATGAGTTCATAAGGTTTTTAACATTAAAATCATCAATTAATGCTAGAATAAACACATTTGAATCATTAAAACACTTTCATAAGAAAACCCATGCTTACAATCAAAGATAGAAGAAAGTAGAGTTTGAAACCCTTTCTGAAATCTTTTGGAAATGACTCCTTGAATGGAAGATGGTTCAAGTATGGATACCATACCTCAAATGCATAACAACCCACTGATTTTTGATGAATAAAACGCCCAAACCAGCCCTCCTAGCACTTCTTGACTTCTAGCTTCCAAAGAGACTTGAGAGAGAATTCTAAGGGAGAGGGGTTTAGGATTTTGGGGAAAAGAGGTCTAAAATTAGGTCTTAAGGTTTGAAAAAGTTTAATCTACCTAACTAAAACTAAAATAAAATTCCAAGGTCCTTAAAAGACTTGGGGTGAATTTAACAAACACCCCAAGCCAAGGCATCCCCTTAACAGCCTTTGCAGGTTTCACTAACAGTTCCCTACAGACGGGCCATTTTCCCATCGATGCCCCATCAAGACACACAAGCACTATTTAAGGCACACCTTGCGAACGTCATGGCCGTTCTTGGATGTTTGACCTCCAAACTTAACCAAACTTCACACACTGCCTAAGAACACTAATTTAACTCATTTTAACTTAAAATTAACTCAAGAAACATTCATGAAGCTCTAATTCACCTTAGTTTGTTTTGGGGCGTTACAGAAATGCTCAAGAAGGCCTCCTCAAAAGAAGACCAACTCGCAAGTGGTGCATCTTGTTATTACTCAACATTCCTACTAGCTGGACGACCTCTAACTTCTCTTCGTGGAAGCATGATTTTCTGAAAACACACATAGGCACAAATTAGAAGGAAACCTTTTTAGAGATCAAACTCTAACGCACAAAATGAGTATGAAGGAAGTCAAGAAATTTCTAAATGTTGCAGCCTCCTAATTATAGATATGGTGCGCATCACACTGATTACTAGGACTCTTGAACTCTGTGCTCTGATACCAAGCTTTTTATGCCCTTAGCCTATACCTTGGGCGTGGCCGGCACTCAAAGATCATTGATGGCCTCGAGCGGACCCTTTGGCTGGCCTACTTACTCATCGGAAGACATAAACACAAGAGATAAATTAAAATTAATACTTAGACAAAATGGCAACTCCAGTCTTAATCGTTTACAAGATAATTGAAAACACCAAAGAAACTAACACTATCTGTCTTTGAAGCCTCTAAAATAAAGAGAGATGTTAGGACAGGACATAAATCATCCTAACAGTTACAAAATAAAAAGAATATCTTGAATGATACAGATGTCCTCCAGACTGAAGAGAGGCTCACCAACTTATTCAGAGTTGCTCAGTGGATCAACGTTACGCCGGATGCTGATCCTAGTTACTTGTGTCTGTATTATGATACGATGCAGGCCAACTGGCATCTATCCTTTGAATGTACCAGTATTGGAGTTGGATTGCTAAAACAGCATAGGGTTGAAAAAGATTATGAAATAAACACTTACCTTGGACCTTCTCAACTCATGAATACTTAACTGAACTCATTTCATTATAAATCAGTTTAAAACAGGTGCAACATAAAGAAAAGGAAAAATGCTTAAAATATAATGTCAACTCATAATCATAATATCATAAAGACATACGGTTCTTCCTCTGAAAGTAACTTGTGCAATGCATGAATGAAGTCCCATAACCCAATTCATACTAAGAAAAACCCCTTGAGGAGCCATGCAATAACTACTGTGGGTGTTTCTCTAACCAACAACCATCACTTACGATCTATAGTGATAATACAACACTTAACCTCATGCTTTTGAGGATCATCCTATACCCTGCCATCAATATAGGAAGCTAACTTAACTTAGTGGATCCACTAGCTTAACTTACGTGATCATCTAAAAAGTATGAACCGTTAATACCCATGGTGGCTACATAGTTTTCATGGAGACTTGATTTAATATGAACTCTCATCACCACAACACTGCTCAATACTACTCCTAAAATATACTTTAGCTCATGCTCTTTTAAACACTTTCCTTATTTGGGTTGAGATAATTGCTCAACACTTAACTTTAGAAAGCTCTCTAGGAATGAATGTTCCCTTTTCTTGCTCAAAAACTCTTTCGGAAATCTTTATTTCTTTTTAACTTAAATGTGAAAACATTTATAGACTCTTAGAGAATAATTAGTTCCCTTATTACTTTTGAGAAATGAATTTAACTCTTTACTATTTACCTAGTTTGAATCTTGAATGATAAATCAACTCATAGGGAATACTTAGATCCCTTATATTTCTTTGAAGGAAGGACTTGAACTCTTTACTTAACTTGAAACTTGATTCTTAAATCAACTCTTAGGGAATACTAAGTTCCGTTATATTTTTTTGAAGGAATAACTTCAACTCTTTACTCTTTACTTAACTTGAAACTTGAGTCTCAAAACAGAGTGAAAACTGTCACATCCGGGGAGCACCCTCTAGACGTAACCGGCGTCGTCCACCTCGGAGAGGACTAAGACTATCCTCTTAGCATTCGTCATTACATTGATAGGTTAAAAAGTGCTGAAAATTAAAACTTTGCATCTACATCTACTTCATGAGGTTTACTTAGACCTCTCGCTTACACAAAATATATTCATAGCTAGTTTACTTAGACTCCTCGTATACGAAGATTACATAGTCTTCTACTTTTATGTCATATATATATATATATATATATATATACAAGTATAAAATATAGTCTTAATAAGGATGTCTCATATTAAACCATCTAAACGGAATAGAACAATATGAGCAGAGCCCTTACACAAATGTATAAATACCACTTAGGGCTTACAACAATATCTTTAAATGACAAAAGTGAAATGATTGTCTTTAGACTATAACTGTAACGACCCGAGAGTACCCCACTAGAAGTTAGGGAACACCCTTAGGTCGGAACAATGCGTACTTGACCCTTTGGGGTCTCACACAATCCTTCTAACTATCGTTCATTACATAAAAAATGAAAAGTAGTGTGGGATTAAAAATTTTCATGACATTTAATATAAAGAGAAATCCTTTCATAAATACTAAGATAGTCTAATCGTCACAAGCCTAACTTAAAGACACGACATAATATCTTAGGAACACGGACCTTTACATTTGAAAGAAATACATAATAAGTCTTAAATAAAGAAACTACGAAATAGAACTATGCCCTCGCGTATATGAGGACATACTTAGTCTTGAGAGAGTCTTTCCCAAGCTTGACTTCTAACTTCAACCTTGCTTCCAAACCTACACTTATAGAGTATTAAAAAGTATGGGGTTAGTACAAATATAGTACTAAGTATGGCATATGCAAGAACATAAAAAAATGAACATTTTAGTATAAATACACTTTCATGCCAATTAAGTAAATCTTCATGAATATAGAAGTAAAACAACATTAGAATCATAATTTAACATTTAGAGAAGGATTTCCATATTTTTAACAAAAAGGACCATTTACAGTGAACTACCCAAAATGTTACAGTGAATCCATTTTAGCATTACCGTGAACTATTTGAATCCCAAAACAGTGAACCAATCTCCTTAGAGGTTTCCCTTACCAAGTGATCCTTCAGAGCACTAACCATAGGCTTACCTTGCTCGGGAGACAAGTCCACACATTAATAATTAGACAATAGAGGAGAATTCATACATTAAGAACTTCACCTAAGTGCCCTACTCCAATGAGACTTATAAGTTACACTAAGTGCAATGTCAGAGTAGCATCCCATACTATCACTCCCACTTAGTTAACCTTAAGGGTTTCCTTGGATCAAGCACACCACATTCCTACCAAGACACCGTGAACCCCCAAGGTCAAGCCAAGCAAAAGTGAACTCATTTCCGTAGGATTTTCCCTATCCAAGTTTATCCTAAGACTCTCCAAAGTAAGACACGAAGGAAACACCCATACACCTCCTTAAATACACACCTAAGAGATCCTTCGGACTACCCATTATAGGCTTACTCCACTCGGTAGAACAAGTCACCACTCAATAACAAGACATTAGAAGAACACATAAATAAGACATACCAAGACTTCCCTTTCGGAATGCCTACTCAGTGCAATGAATATATGGCCTCCCATCTTACCACCTATCCTATGTAGTACACTCTTTTAGAAGACTTAGCTCATTCAATTCATACAAACACACTAAGAATCTCCTTTCGGAATGCCTACCTAGTGCGATGGATAGATAGCGTCCCCTTCCACCACCTACCCTAAGTAGTACACTCTTTTAGGAGACTTAGTTCATTCATTCTTTTGTGGGGGTTAGCTCAACCAACATATACCATGAGAGATAGACATGGAATCCCGATATTAACCCTTATCGGATGAGGGATCCTCACTTTCCTAGAGTAAGGTCATTCTCTTAGCTTTTACATGGCTTTCCCAATAGCTACACCTACATTGTTAAGGGATAAGGAGATTGCTACTAAGTAACTCATTTTCTACTAATGAGGAAAACTCATCTCAAGAGGCACATTGTAATACAACATCTCAACTCACGAGTAAGCATAACTCCCCACAGATTCTCAACATTATAAACTATAGGTTAAGGATAACTAGTGAACACCACATCTCAACTCACAAAGGGCATACATCCTCTGACCTATCTTAGAAAGCTCATAGGATGTAGTGAGATTGCTACTAAACACTTCATCTCAACTCACGAAGAGTGTTCACCCCAAAACTCCCCTTTTTACTTAATTTAGCTTCATTCTTTCAAGTGTCAGTGTGTGTACATGTGAACACACCTTGCACATAAGCATCATTTCATTTACATTCAATTCTATACATGCTTACACCTTCATTCATCACATTACACACTTTAACATGTTTCACATATTCATATAAGTTATTTAGGCATAAGCATACTTCTCATAATAAGCTTCATAAGCCACATTAACAAGAATAACATCACAATCATCTTACTTCACATAATATGCCTTCATTGCCTCTTTCATAATACACAAGTAACTTCACATTCATACGATTCAAGTAAACACCACCACCAAGAAGGTGTACCATACCACTCAAGAGCAATTCATAATAAGAGTTAATAATGAGACCAACTTACCATTCATCCAAAGCTTTCACACCTTTTTACAATTTACTCAACAATTCATCATGAAATAGTCCTTAAGGCAGTAGCCAAACAACAATATAAACACTAGGAAACCAAAGCTCAAAGACTACAAAATCATGCTCATTCGACCCATCCCTTAAGCCAAAAATTGATAAAAAGATTTAATATGTTTCATTGAAGTTTTAGCATTAAAACCCCCAACTAACACTAGAAACATCATATTTCAATCATATAAAACGTTTCATGCAAGACCCATATATAGAGTTCAAGATATAAGAAGTTAAGGTTGAAAACCCTTTTGGAAAATCTATTAGAAAGGACTCCTTGAATGGAAGAGAATTCAAGGATGACTACCATACCTCAAATATAAGAAAACCCACTGATTTTCTATGAATAAATCAACCACCAACAGCCCTACTAGCTCTTTCATGAATTCTATCTTCTATGGAGTTTTGACAGAGTTTTCTTGAGGGAAGGGTTTTGGGTATTAGGAAATGAATTATAAATTAGGTCTTAGGGTTTGAAACACCTTAATATACCTAAACGACCCTAAAAATAACTTCCTAGGTTCGTAAAAGACTTGGGGTGAATTTACCAAACACCCCAAGCCAAGGCAGCCTTTTTCATAGCTTTTTGGCAGCAACACCAACGACTCCAACCAACGAACCGTTTTTCCATCGATGCCTCGTTGGTGGTGGTTCATTGGTTGAGTCTGCAACTTTCAAAACTTGCAGGCCTGAAGTTCCAATCGACGGACCAAGTGGACGAGCCGTTGATTTGTCAACTGGCCGTCGACTGGTTCCGTTTGTGGACACTGCCTAGGCAGTTATGGGTCCTAGTTTTGGGACTTTCTCTAGGTCCCCTCATGTGTCCTAGGTGGGGTCGTACCCGAACGTTAAACCCCTAATAATAGTCGTCAAAGTCCTAGGAACATCCCACACAAATTTCAAACAAAACAAACATGTAAAACTTATTAAAACTCATCAAGATAGATGAACACTTTCTAAGACACACCTTATGAACGTCATGGACGTTTTTCACATCCCGAGAGCATACCCCAAATGCGACCGGGGTTATCGTCCTGTCAGAGGAATCATACAAGCCCTTAGCATTCGTCATAACCTATCACCATTTAAAATTGCGGAAAAATTAAAACTTTTACATTCTATTTGAAGTATACTTAGACTTTATACTTAACATTTATAATTACATATGATATTCTAAAAACTTGTCTCACATATATAAAACCATCTAAAGAGTACGAATCCGGAATTAGCCAATAAATAGTAAATATGCCATATAGGCCTTAATACAAAAGAATCCCAAGACCATAAATGGAAATATAATATTCTTAAAATCTACTAATGTCTTCATAAACTGGAATATGAAAGATAGCATCCCCACACATGAGAACCTACCAACACTTGGAGAAAGAGTTCCAAGCTTCTTAAATCGACCTTCTTAATATTCACCGGTCGTACCCTACATTTGTAGTAATATAAAGTAATGGGGTTAGTACGTCACATGTACTAAGTATGGGTATATGCACATAACATTTAAGGACATACATGAAAAATGATCATTTATCATTTCTTTAGAAAGCATGCTAAGTCATATGAATGTCTTCAATGCACATACCATAAAACATATACAAGTTAACGATTCCATCAAAGACATATTTTAATTGAGTCATGATAACATTGATATTCAATAAATCAAATATACATAACATACTAAACACTAACCAATGATCCCACTCCCAACCTGCAAGTGCAATGGTCATGTAAAGCCCCATAACCCCACACAACCGAGTAGAAAATATAGGAGACCACAAGTAAAGCTTTGCTTCATATAACTTGTAACATAAGAAGTCATTACCTCATAAAGCAATATAGACCAATAACGTGTTCACTAACGTAACAAAATTCATATAAGAGTAATAACATGTATCATACGGATCATACCTTTCATGTTATCATATTACACAAGAATAATCTCCTAGTACTTCCATTAGAGTCAACTTGTGCAATGTCTAGGTAGAGTCTCATACCCTTACCTATACTAAGTAGACTCTTCAAGTCACCCTTGTCAACGTCCATTTACTTGTATTTTATTTTACATGAGGTAACATTCACCTTAACCGACATAGACCATGTGAGCTAAACATGGAATCCTGTGTCATAAAACCCCACACTGAAAGAAGGTGGTCTACCGTCCAAAGTAGAACCAAACATGACATAGCTTTCTAGGTGGATCCGCTAGCTAGTATCCTATGGTGGCAACATAGTTCAAGAACTAGGAGATGAATTAGAGACCCATAGTTTCACATTACATGGCAGCCTCTATCTCATGAGAGTCATTATGAACCTACCTTCCAACTAAGGAAGGGACACTTCTCATTTCTAGTCCATCGGTGCTAAGCTTAATTCCCTTTTTAAATAATCGTTAATTCATCATTTATGCATAATTCTTGTCATAAGGCATAGGTGATTAACTCCTTGTATAAATATGATCATGAGCTCTTTAGGATTAGATGAGAATTTCTTTCATACCAACCCTTCGTTTGTGAGATTCACATTGCATAATCATCTTGTGTAAAGCATACAAGAGAATATCATAGACTTGGATTATCGCATTCTTATCATGATCTCACAATTAACATGTTTGTAGCCCTACATATATATATATATATATATATATATATATATATATATATATATATATATATATATATATATATATATATATATATATACATAGTAACATCATACATACTTCCATAGCATAGCATCATCATTTATAGGCTAACATAACCATCATAGAGAAATCACGACTTTAGAAGACTTACCTCTTGCTCACAAGAACCATAATAAAGTACTTACGTTCAACTTATAACAATCATAACAACAACAGAGTGAAATACTCAATAGCATAACCAATACTAACTTCTCAACTCATAAACACGATCAATTTATAATGTAGGATAAGGGAAAGGGTCATTAAAGAGTTCATTCAAATCTTAGTCCCACTCACAACGTTTTCATATTATCAAGTAGTAGAGACAATCATACAAAACCATCATCAAGATAACAACATTCTTCGAACGAAATTCAAACATTACTAACCACATACTCATCAATTCGTGTGAAATTGACCATAGAAAACAATTACTTTTCATAGAAAATCATAACTCTAGAGTTAGGAAGAAAATCCGCTTTGTAGAGTAAAAACCCTAGTATTTGAATTTCTTGAAAACTCATATTTGAAAGGACCTCTTGGGAAAAGGAATCCTAAAAGTGAAAAACCCATACCCTATAGATGAATAATCTACGAAATTTGATTGGAAAACTTGAAGACTTCGTCTTCTTTTGTAAGCTCTTCTTGTTCTTCAATGGAGTTCGGAAAAGAGATCATTTCTTGAGAGAGATGGGCAATTGCGGTTGAATCTGATTAGGACCTGTAAAAAGTGGTATAAAACTGACCTATAATCCATCTATAGTCTTCCTATAAAATACCCAAAAGACCCTCCACTTAAATGGGTCTTTTTAAGAAGTTAAAAGAACCTCCCATTATTTTTCTGAAATTTTAGATTAGGCAGTGAGGTGCGTGTCAGCCTCGCGTCGTGAGGATGACTCTCAAATCTTGTGGCAGAACCCTGCGTGTAGGCTGTGCGTTGCACACCTGAAGCTCCAATTCTTGTTCGCGCAGGCTGGCAGCCTGCCTACCCATGTTGGGGTCCTCCCTAAGGACCCTTCGGGTGGTCCTTGGGGTGTCGTTACCGGACGCTTTGATCCTTTGTATTACATACTACCTATCCAAGTATCTTTACAATTTTCGGACTTCATTTGACACATCTAAACTTGCACCAAACATAGGGATGTCATTTAGTTCAAATTAGCTAGTTTCCGGACATCAAGGTCTTTCTTTGTCGTTTTGGGTCTAACCTTTTCTAAATGAGTTTATTACATTAATATAGGTTTGGAAACATCATTTTAAACATTATTAAATAGATTAATCTCTAGTCTATGTCATGACATTTCCAGAGTGTTACATTATCCCCCCGTTAGGAACATTCATCTCCGAATGACACTAAAATCTTTTGGAGAGTAAGAATAGACTTAATACTAGCAGCCCAACCAATCAACAACATACAATCGTAATGAGTCACAACTCATAGTAGTACTTCACAACTCCTTTCAACACATACCACAATATTACACATAGCACTCAATTCATGATGCACAAACATGTAAGAGCTCAATATTTCATAACACATAGTGAGGAATTTCCTTCTCAACATTATCATGAGCTTAAAGTACATCAAAGAGTAACCATGCTATCATTATTCTCAAGGCAACAACAAAACAACAAAATCTCAACATGACACATGCATACATATTTCACATAAGTGCAAGAATAGAGTATGAAGGCATTTTCTTAAAACTCTAGTTGGTATAAATTTTACCAAACATGTACCTATTTAGAAAACAAGTCAATTTCATGATTATTCATTAATTTCTTTACTAAAAGGAAATGTCTAACCTTATGGAGTAAATAGATGAGGGTAGCGGGACTTCATGTCGGCTTCAGCCTCCCATGTTGCACCCTCAACAAGATGGTTGCTCCATAGAACTTTTATAGAGGCAACCTCCTTGTTTCTCAACTTCTTGACTTGGAGGTATAGTATCTCAATCGGAACCTCTTCATAGGAGAGGTTCTCATCCACCCCTAAACCTTCCATGGGTAGAATAGACACCGGGTCGCCTATGCATTTCTTGAGCATAAAAACATGAAACACCGGATGAACCGAAGCTAGTTCACTAGGTAGTTTTAGTTCATAAGCAACCTTTCCAACCTGTTGTAAAACCTCATAAGGGCCAACATACTGGGGACTTAACTTCCCCTTTCTACCGAATCTAATCACCCCTTTCATAGGTGAAATCTTCAAGTAGACATGATCACCTATTTCAAACTCAAGATCTCTTGTTCTATTGTCGGCATAAGACTTTTGCCGACTATAGGATGTCTTCAGTATATCTCTTATGATTTGAACCTTCTCTATAGCCTCATAGATAATCTCTGGACCAAGGAGGGAGAACTCACCAACCTCAAACCATCCAACCGGAGATCTACACCTTCTACCATAAAGAGCTTAAAAAGGTGCCATGGAGATGCTCAAATGATAGTTATTGTTGTAAGAGAAATCTACCAAAGGTAAGTGATCATCCCAAATTCCCTTGAAATCAATGACACAAGATCTTAATATTTCTTCAAGGGTCTTATTGGTATGTTCTAAGGGACCCATACTTTTTTTAAACAAACAAGATCGGAGCACCCCATGGAGAAATACTAGATTGAATGAAATCCTTGTTTAGTAAATCTTTGAGTTGGAGCTTCAACTCCTTCAATTCAGCCGGAGCCATCCTATATGGAGGAATTGAAATGGGATTCGTATCCAGTAACAAATCAATGGCAAAGTCAATTTCCCATTCGGGAGGAACTCCTGGAAGGTCATTAGGAAAAACATCTGGAAATTCACTCACTACAGGTATTGACTCAATAGAAGGAGTTTCACATTCTAGGTCCTTAACCCTCACCACATGGTATAAACCACCCTTGGCTATCATTTTACAAGCCTTAAAACAAGAAATGATTTGACCCCTTGGCATAGAATTTCCCCCCTTCCACTCTAAAATAGGTCATTTGGGAATTGGAACTGCACTACCCTTGTTCTAC
This sequence comes from Solanum sitiens, assembly GCA_016801875.1. Lineage (NCBI taxonomy): Eukaryota > Viridiplantae > Streptophyta > Magnoliopsida > Solanales > Solanaceae > Solanum > Solanum sitiens. Next base: position 175,849 of record JABWTJ010000842.1, read on the forward strand.
AATCTATGAAAGTAAAACAACCATGAAGCCAATCAATTCCCAAAATAATATCAAAATCAAACATGTCCAGTTCTACTAAATCAACAAGAGTAACTCTATGGAAGCATCACCAGACATTTCCTATAGAATCTTTTTGAAACTACAGAGTCACCCATTGGGGTACAAACTGAAAAGGGTTCAATAAAAACATCAAGAAGTACATCAAACTTCCTAGCTACCAAAGGTGTAACAAAAGAAAGGGTAGCACCTGGGTCAAGCAAAACATAAACATTAACAATGAAAACTTGTAACATACCCGTCACAACGTCGAGAGATATTTCTTGTTCACCCCTAGACTTGAGTGCATAGAAACGATTCCTTTTTGGCGCTTCAGAACTAGGACCGCTTGGTTGAGCTTTGTTATTCCCCTTTCCTTGACTTCTGACATTGGGACAATCTTTCACCATATGTCCACCTTTTCCACAACCATAGAAACTATTAGTTCCAACAAGGCATTCAACCACATGTTTCTTACAACACTTACCACAAGTTGGACTTTCTCTTGGTGGATCAACATTTCTCCCCTTTTGAGGTTTAGGATTAGAACCTCTATCATTGCGATTCTTGGAGAAATTTGAAGGGACTTGGTTTGAAAACCTCTTCATGAACTTAGGCTTGTCTTGAACATCAAGCCTACTTTTAGAAGAACAACTTTCAAAAGACTTTGGCTTCTTAGCTTCCCTATTCTTCTTCCTTAGAAAACTCTCCTCAACCTGTTGAGCATGAATCATCAACCTAGAAAGAACCATATTATCATGAAGTATGGCTGCACGACATTCTTCTTCAAGCTCTTTTTCACATCCGGGGAGTACCCCCTAGAAGTAACATGGCGTACTTGACCTCTCGGAGGTCTTATACAAGCCCATAGTTATCATTCATCGCATTGACATAATAAATTAAGAGGAAAATTTAAAACTTTTCATAGCACATCATATGCTAGAAACTTTATCTCATATATAGATAAACCATATTTCAAAATACATATTTAGAACTTAAGTCTATTTGCCATCCTAGACTCAACATCATAAGAGTACATTTGGGACACGGACCTTAAAACATAATACATAAATATAGTAATTAAGAACTTTACAGTAAACTACATATTAGGACATCCTTGGATTTAAGGATTCCTTTCATTGAGCTTGGGAATCATCTATCAAGCTCTTCACCATTCAAGACAATCTTTAAGCATCCATAACCTACACTTTGTGTAAAAATTATAGAATAATGGGATTAGCACAAGAATGTACTAAGTATGGCAACCATGCCAAAAAATGCATTTAAAAAGGACATTTTCTTTAAAATCATACTTCATGCCATTTTGAGTAAATCATCACAAAACCCTTATAAAACAGCATTTATATCATTAACATACTTCATAGAAACATAATCAAAGGCCAAACATCATAGAAAACCAGATATAGAATTTAATCCCGTTTGAGGTCACTTTACAATAAGCTCATTCTCCTTAACAGTGAACTCCTTCTTTTCATTTATTAACCTCCCAAGTAATCCTTTAGTCATATTTAGTGCAATGAATTACCTTAGGACCACAAGGAAAACCATACATACAACTTACACAAGCCAACACATATCATCATAGAAGTATAGCCCATTACAAGACACATTCAAGTCAAGACCGTAAGGCATTACAGTGAACTGTATTCATTTACACATATTTTTCATATTCATCATTATAAGACCTTGTTCATGACCCCAATCTTAGCCTTCTAGTACAATTTACATGTGACGCTCCATAACTCCACACATACTTAGTAAACTCTTCATGAGACCACAAACCTTAACATACCATTCATACATCCTCATAACAAGTAAGGACAACTTCATTCATGTCAATAAAAGTCCTTCATCATATAGTCATTTAGACCAACATAGTGCACATAAGGAGATATCATATCATATAGATTCATACCATGCACATCATAATAACAAGTAGACAACTTCTACAATATCATGCATAAAGACATAATCATAATCATACATATTAGGTCACCTTCCTAAGACTTCCTAAGGATCTACTTGTGCCATGTCTAGATGGGTTCATTACTTCCACCTATCCTAAGTAACCTCACTTAAGTCATCCTAGTTAGGATCCTAGTCATTACTTTTATTGTCCATTTTACTTTAGGGAAACTATAACCTTAACCGACACTAAGACCATGGGTGCTAAGCATGGAATTTGGTGTTGTAGAGTCTTACACCAATGGAAGGTGTTCCTACCTAGCCAAGGTAGAACAATAACATATATCCTAGCATCCTAAGTGAATTCACTTTGCTAGATCCTATGTGGAAAGCATAGTTTATGGAACTAAGAGATATGTAGTTCCCTCTACATACCATTGGGCAATTGGGGCCTCATCTCATGAGAAAACATGGGTGATCTCTTCCTCAAGGGAAGTCAACACCTCATGTGGGTCCATAGGTGAATATTCCTCAAAGGGAAGTCAACACTATATAAGGGACAAATGGTGAATCTTTCATCAAGGGAAAATCAACACCTCTCAATGTCAAGTTCACTTGGTGCTAAGCTAAGTTCCCTTTATTGAAATTCCTTTAAATACATTTTTCATAAAACATAGGCTTAAGATATTTATTCTTTATATTATTATAGAATATTCAAGCACCTATCTAGTTTATAGTATTCTTGCGCACCCCTATCAAGGCCCCTCTCACTTACTAGATCATCATCCATGTGTGTGTGTACATACATGTGAGTAAACCTTTCACATAACACATAGATATCACACATCTTCATACATCAATGCATAAGTCTATAGGTATAACTATATTAGCAATCCTTTCATATAAAACCCATTAAGACTCTATGCACATTCATACTTCAGCATATCATATAAGCTTAACATGCATAGTAGTAGAAACTAGTGAATATGATAACTACCTTTCATTTATGACACCATGAACCTTTACTACTTTCAAGCATGCATGAAGTGTGAGTGTGTGTACATTGGTCAACATGATCACATAATGGCTATCAACAACTCATTGAGGCAGTCACCCTCTTAGACCAGATTACCCTATAAGCATAGATCACACAACGCACAATAGCATAAGAGACAAGTTAACTTCATTGAACACTTTAAGACTCCTAACATTGGCTATTCACACATTCACATAGGGGTACATGGGTAGGGGTCGTCAATCTTTAACACTTCATTAATGGCAGCACCTACACATGATCTTAACTTAGCCACTTACATGCTCACAACATTAATAACATAACAAAGATTCACAAATAAGGTGATCATCATAACCACTCATTCATATAATCATCAATTTGCCTTCAAAGCCATGGTCAACACTTATATAATGACATAAAGTAAACACCGCCACCATAAGTGGGCCATATCACACGATGCCATACAAGGCTTCATCAACATTACTATAGAGAAATAGAGAAATAGAAGAGTAGAGGAATTCTTACCAATCCTTTAGCCTTTGGTCATCATTGACCATTACTACTCTTTCATCAATAAATCAAGTATAGGGCAGTAGCTAGAGTACCATAATCATAGAAGAAACCATGTACAATTCGCTAAAAGATCATATTACAATCTAATACAATACATCACATATATACTAGAAAGTATAAGATCATAGATCTTTAACCCAATTCACTTGCATTGAGCATCAATTATATTTTATTAATAGCATAACTCTACGGCAGTAGCTTGAAGAAATCATAGCTTAAACGAAGTCATGCTTTATCTACCCTAACATTTAGATCATGTCATGTACATTACAATAGTCACTTTATAGTCTAGAAGAACCTAGATCAATTCATGCTAAGACTCCTTTACTTTAATCATCAAAGATTCATATACATAATACATTAATAACATCAATGTAAGGCAGTAGTTAAGGAAGTCATAATCTAGACGAAGCCGTACTACAATTACAATAACTCTAAATTACAGTGAACATGCTACATTAGAGCAACAAGAAAGATAAAAGAATATAGGCCAATGAAACCTTCAACCACATGAATCACATATATATAATTCAACAATAATATCCAAGTGAGACAGTAGGTATAATTATCCCCACACAATTGAATTCCACATTCATGCATAATAAGGTCCATGATACAGTGAAGGCCATGCTTAACATTCAATATGACGTATAGATCACATTCTTTAAGTATCAATCCATATTAATCCAATTTCACGTAATGAATCATCAATACACATTCTAAACAAGAGATCTAAGCATATAAACATAGTTGAATCAAAAATCGACATGCATAAGATCAAGATCATAAAGCTATACATAGGTTAAAATCGAGTTTGTGAAAGAGCATGGGTTCATCATGCAATTGGATTTAAAACCACCTCCAAATCCGTAGATAATCATTAATACATTCATATTATGTCTTTTAAATCAATTTAAGAAAGAACTCATGGCTAGATTGAAGAAGAAGATATTTGATCATGGAACTTCTTTAAAAGCTTTGAGATTAACTCTCTAGATAGAAGGATAACTAGAGATGAATGATCACCATACCTTTTTATTCATGAAAACCTTTAAAACTTGATGATTCATCCATGGAAATCCAAGATCCAAGCTGTTCTCGAGCTTCACCAACAATGGTGGTTTCTAGGGAGAATAGTTTTGGAGGGAAAGGTTCAATTTGTGTGAGTTGGTTTGGGAATGGGTTGATCACGTTTTTGATCACTTAAATACACCCAAAAATCACCAAATAAATCATGTGGTGTCAGGTTAGCACGTGGGGTGAATGTCCCATTCACTCCTTTAATGAAACAGTGCACAGACAGTGATGCACCAGCCTGCATCATTGGACCCAACGTCGGGGCATTGGTCCATCGACGTGCCGTTCCTTGCCATTTGTCAATTGGTCCTTGGCCAACTTTTGGGTTGAGAGTTGCCCAAGCTAAGTACCAATCGACAAGACCTCACCTACGGGCCGTTGGTCAACCAACTGGCCGTCGTTTGGTCCGTCGATTGACACTGCCAAAGCAGTGTATCGACCAGCCTTGAGTCCTTCTTGTGGGCACTTTTGCGGGGCCCTTTAGAAGTCGTACCCGGAAGTTTCCAATGTAAATACAACCCTTAACAAGTTTTAGACCTTCCACATAAGTTTCACCCAAAACAAACACCTGCAACTCGTCCAAACATGAAAGGCTCCATCAAGGCACACACACATGCATGTCTCAAGGCTATCTTTCGAACGTCTTGGACGTTCTTGGACGTTTGACCTCCAAACTTCTTGAAACTTAATGTAATAACATTAAACATCATTATATATTTTTTAAGTCTTCATAAGCTCATATGATACACATATAAGCACGCATAGATATATGGGGCACATAGGTGACACCCTATTACCCATATTACAATCCATTTAGGACCTTAGAATATTAAGACAAACATGTTAGGATCTAGACACCCTATCTCATTTTGGGGGTCTTACAATATCCCCCACTTGTGAACATTTGTCCTCGAACGACACTTAGAACACTTTTATCACAACAAGGACTTCAATGCATCATAGAGCAGTTCATAATATTCATAACATCATCACATAGAATTTAATCCACCAAACTTACAAGGAACACAACTTCACATCATTTAGCACTCAATGCACACAAGCAAGCAAAACTTCAATTCACTCACTCTTTAATGCATCAATCACAAGGCCCTTATCATGTTCATAGGAGGAACATCCTTCTACTAATCATAACATGGTCATTACACTCCATTTTATTAAGAGTTCATCATACACCCTTCTTTTAATCATACTAAGGCAGATTACAACAATACTCAAAAGCAAGTAGGCACTCATACTTCCATGCACATAGACTTGAGTTAAATGAATCAACAACGACCTTCATTAGTTAGACCTAGTGCTATGAGGGTCATACTCAATCATACCATACCTAGTTTTTTCAATGGAGGGATGTTCTTCTCCTCAACACACTTACATGTATCATGAGTTCATGCCCAAGCAAATTCACAAAGGTCATCTTTACTGTAATATGAGAATTTCTCAACATTTTAAACCAAGACATGCTCATGTGTTCTTCCTAGTTAAGTATAAATGGCAAGTCACACCAGATACATCACAACAATTAGGAAGCTATTTCACAAAATGTCAATTTGTAACATAGAACTCACCTTCACAGTAAGCTTCATTTGGGAAAATTAATACAAATCATAGGCACATACATGAATACTAAGCTAAACATGCTTTCACTTTTCAAGGGTGGGCCTACAATCATGCTTTCCCGACCATACAAGTCACATAGTTTTCAAGAGACTCCATATATTTCATTTTAAAGAGACTCAACTTTTCATTATAAGGCTAAACCTTACATATAAAAATTTACTAAAACCAAGTTTCTTACCTTACCTCATGAAGTCAAATTCAAAATTAGCATATTAAGATGCAATTCAACAAGAGAAAACATGGATTTTATCAAAATTTCCCTTTATGCACTTTGGAATCTTCACAATATCTTCAAGGTAAGGTCAATCAATACATACCAAACATATATAGTTCATGTAATTAATACTTTATGCAAGACTATATTCATGAATAAGCTTTCTAAGAATTCATTAGTTTCGAGTTCAAGCAAAAATAGAAGGACAAAGTAGAAATATCTACAACCTTACTATTCCATCACCATCCCCCACTTAGGGTAAACCCAATTAAGAGCAACTTCACCCAAATTTTCAAGAGGATTTTAGTTATCAAACCAATAAAGGAATTACAATAACTCAACCAAGATATTCTAAACTTTACCACTTAGGCACTTTATGCCCAATCATCAGTTAGGTCGTCTCATTCTACCACATAAGGTTTTCATACCATACAATAGTCACCAAGGTCATACAACATTAGGGAAAACAACAAGGAGAATTATCCATAAAATTTCTTCTTTTCCCTAGAACATTAAGTAAGGTGATTTCTAGGTCACTAAAACCAACATTATCACCCTACCAAGTCATGCATACTACCTTTACACATAGTATCAAGTATATACAAAGGACTCCAATCCATACTAGGTAATCATGAATGTTCACACATCCCAAATAAGGCAACATTTGAAACATCATGCATATATTCAAAGAGACATATTGAACACCTTTAAGCACATATTCCTAGGGTAGCATGCTTTCATAGGTAGTCACTAAGCATTTCAAGTTCAAATCATAATAGTAAGCCACCAACATGTAAAACGATATAGTAACACATCATTTCAAAAGAAACTCATGTCAACCATAATAACTTCTAACATGCTTTAACTATATAATGATATACATTCTTCAACATAACATGCTTATTAACATAAATCTCATACATAGACATAATTTGCATCACATCATCAAAACATACCAAAATTCACCTTCAAATATACTCATTCAACCATAAAACCGGGATAAGCATTTAAACTCACCTTTTCTCTCTCAGGCATATATAGACAATCTCATCAAAGCAATCACATCTAAAAGACCACCGTACAAAAAAACATAAGAGAGAGATCTTATAGAGTTAAGTTCTATGGCACAATATGAGAATGATGAAGAAGGGAAACTCTATCGTCCTATACCCTCCTGTACCATTTGATGTATCGCGACTCACCAACAATGCTACGACTAGACGTGGCAATATGAGACTTTTAGAACCTAAATCCACTTTACCTCATTCTCTGATACCACGTTTGTCACATCCGGGAAGTACCCCCTAGAAGTAACATGGTGTACTTGACCTCTCGGAGGTCTTATACAAGCCCATTGTTATCATTCATCGCATTGACATAAAAAATTTAGCGGAAAATTTAAAACTTTTCATAGCACATCATATGCTAGAAACTTCATCTCATATATAGATAAAACATATTTCAAAATACATTTTTAGACATTAAGTCTCTTTGCCATCCTAGACTCAACATCATAAGAGTACATTTGGGACACGACCCTTAAAACATAATACATAAGTATAGTAATTAAGAACTTTATAGTAAACTACATATTAGGGCATCCTTGGATTTAAGGATTCCTTTCATTGAGCTTGGGAATCATCTATCAAGCTCTTCACCATTCAAGACATCCTTTAAGCATACATAACCTACACTTTGTGTAAAAAGTAGAAAAGAATGGGATTAGCACAAGAATGTACTAAGTATGGCAACCATGCAAAAATATGCATTTAAAAGGGACATTTTCTTTAAAATCATACTTCGTGCCATTTTGAGTAAATCATCATAAAACCCTTATACAATAGCATTTATATCATTCACATACTTCATAGAAACATAATCCAAGGCCAAACATCTTAGAAAACCACATATAGAATTTAAGTCCCGTTTGAGGTCACTTTACATTAAGTTCATTCTCCTTAACAGTGAACTCCTTCTTTTCCTTTATTAACCTCCCAAGTAATCCTTTAGTGATACTTGTGCAATGCATCACCTTAGGACCACAAGGAAAACCATATATACAACTTACACAAGCTAACACAAATCATCATAGAAGTATAGCCCATTACAAGACACATTCAAGTCAAGACCGTAAGACATTACAGTGAACTATATTCATTTACATATATTTTACTTCTTTTTCATATTCATCATTATAAGACCTTGTTCATGACCCCAATCTTAGCCTACTAGTACAATGTACATGTGAAGCCCCATAACTCCTGTTGATACCAAATTTTGGTTTGATAGTTTTAAAATTGATACTTTTTTTAGTATTTTATTTTAAATAGTTCAAAATACACGTTTCGTCATTTTAATGCAATTTCTTTATAATTGTCTTTTTTTCTCAAAGTATTAGAATCTTTATCGTTTAGTCTTGTTTATATTATTTTGGCACAACCAAACATTCAAATATTTGTTCATTTTTTATGAAATTATTATTTCTGTTAAATTGCATTTTTATATGTAATTGATTACGTTTATTACAATTTTCATATTCATTCTTTCTCCATGACATTGTTAATATTCATTCGCAGTCTAAAAATTCATTCAAATCTGAATACAATTTGCATATACAGATATATCATCAACCAATAATTTTTGGGTTACTATCTCAAGCCCATAACTTAGGACCATTTTTTAACAATCCCTATTTAAAGAAAAATTTGCCCATTAGGTTAAGGGTGGTAAAAATTATGTATTTTTAGATTTTTTATATTTTTCATATGGTCCATAACCACCAGAAAATTAGCTAAAGCAACTCATATTTTCCGGTGAAGCTCCGGCCAACCAAAACCACTTCCAGCTTCATCCCTCTTCCCCATTTTTCTTGTGAAACCTCACCAAGTGCTTATCCAAAAAACAGCTAGCTATTACTACCCGTTTCTCCTCCATTATTTCCGACCAACAACAGACAATCAAAGCCATCTTAGTCCTTGCTCAAACCAGACCCACCTCCATTTTCCCTCCTCTTGTTTTCCACCTAACAACCAACAAAAGTTGCCAGCCCCTTCCCCTTTTCCCCTTTTTCCTCCGTTTCGCAGGTATTTCAACATGCAACAGCTCCCACCCCGACGAACAGGCAGCAGCAACATCGAAATCTGGCGAGCCTCATTATTCCTTCTCCGGCAAGAATCTGGTCAGCAGCAGCGACAAAAAATCAACAAGGCCCTCGTGGTTCCATCTTCGGTGAAGTAGTAACTGGTATCTCAGATCCAGCTAGAAAACGTCTTCTCCGGTGACCTCTTTTTCTGCTTTTTAGCTACTTTTCTATCAGTCTGTTGTGTTATTCTTTTCAATTCAACTGTTGCATACTCTTATTCTTGATTTCTAGGCTAATTTGTTGTGGGTTTTACATAGTGTAGACTAATTGGTATTGCTGATACACTTTTCGTTAATATTATTTATGTTGTTTAATTAAATTATTGTTAAATTATTTGGTCTTTTTTGATTAAACATTTTTGTTAGTATTGTTCTCTGTTATGCTATTTCCATTTCTCTTTTGGGTTGCTTTATTTGGTTGTGTTATTTTTCGTTTTCTTTGTGACTTTAACTATGTAATGGTTTTATTTAGTTTTGCCTTTGTATTAATCTATTTTAATTAATCTTGGACAGCACTCATGTTAGTCATTATTATGAGTGTTATGTCATTATTATAATTTAGTTATGGTGTTCGTATTTCATTATTTTAAATAGTTATTGTTTTGAGATTGTTGGGTTTATTAAATAGATATATATTTTTTTGTTGGTTGCATATAAATTTGATTCAATTTCATCTATAGGTTGTTACTTTGTCTCTTAAATTATTGACACGGTGTTATCTTGATTATTTTAATAGGTTAGCCTTTACAATAATCTTATGTTTAAAATTGGCCGATGAAGAAATTACCGTCGATTTCTAAGGCATCCCATGTTCATAAGACGGATTTTTATTATTTAGTTATTATTTGATTAACTCAGTTTTATTCATATTTATTCATTACTAATATTTTTACTAAGTGTCTTTATAGGTACCCCGAAGTTGTTTCCCATTGAAGTTATTCGGACAAAGTTCGAATTATATTACTTATTATTTTGTATATATTGACGTTAGGCAAATCTTAGGCCGATATTATAATTTAATCACATTACTCGTGTATATTGTATGATTATTATACTTGTACAAATTTTGTCTCTTTCTCAATTTGAAAAAATGAACCCAGTCGGGAACCACAATTGTGGATTTTGAAGGATGCCGAACCCCTTCCCGTCGAAATAATTTGAACCCCTTACCTAGATCAATTGGTTTAGTAGACTATCTTTTAAGTTAATTTGTTATTTGGTTTCCTACTTTTCTTAAAAATTATGTGGAGACTCCCTTTCCCTTTAACCCCCTTTTATCCGTTTTAAAATTCTTTTAACTAAATTCTATTTTAATTGAGTTACCGCGACGTTGATCCCATTCAAAGGAAGTCAACATAATGGCGGCTTCACTGGCGACATAGAGTCTCTAACCATTATGGGTTCATTTTTTCAAATTGAGGATACTATTCTTTTATTTTGTTATTCATTATATCTTGTATATTTTGTTGATTGATTGCATATTGTACTCAATATTGATTCATTATTTATTGTATATTATCATTGCATGCACAACATTTATTTCGTCAAACGACACCTAATTTTGTTTTTTACTTAAAGCCCGATTATGCGGGTTCGCAATCGTTCGTTAACCAAACTTTTCTCGGGGCACCCTGACGAATGTAGTTGGCTACTGGATAGTCAACGGTCATTAACTGTCTCAACCCAAGTTGTCCGCTTGGCTCACCTATCCACAATAAACAAAGTCCACTCTTAATCATCTTGTGTAGAGCGAAGCCAAAACCTCATATTAAGCATGACACAAAACTCGAGGTATATTTGTATAAGACATGTATTCATTGTTTGTGTTGTGTGATGTACTTGCTATACGTGAATATGGTGTATGGTAGTTCATTATTCTAAAATCACTCTTGCTAATCTAGTTTTAGAATATTCATAATTCAAGGCTAGTTTTTTTTCAAGTTACATGGTTGGAACTACGTTTGACCTGATTCCTGTTTCAACGGGATACGTAGGCGCCATAAGAGCTCAGTCATGTTCCCTACAAGCTTTCCAAATTTTTAAAACGAAAACTAGGACAAAATATTTTGAGGAGGTCTCCAAAAATTTTACAAAGGAGATACTTGTTACAAGATTAAATACCGGAGGTTGTTGAAGCTGAAACATGGGCAAAATATTTAAGGAATGCCCTCAAAAATTTTACCAAGGTTGTACTCATACTCCAGATTTGGGAGACATCACTCTGAGTTTTTTTGTATCTTTTGTATTAACTTTTGTACATGATGTAATATTCATTTTATATCTTTGATTATATTTATCTTACATTTTATAAATATTGTTTTAATTGATTTTTTTTAGTTGGGCTATCCGCCCTTCAATGTGACTCATCCATTTTTTACTTTCGTTATTTTTACTTTAATTGATAAAAAATATTTTTTTTTGTTAAGATTGGGTAGTCCACCATTCAATGTGACTCATTATTTTCTTATTTATTTTTGTTAAATTTAGGTGGTCCGTCCTTCAATGTGACTCACTGATTCATTCATCCTTGTAAAATTTTCTTTAAATAGTAAAAAAAAAATATTTATTTAAATTTGGGTTGCCCGCCTTTCAATATGGCTCATTTGTTTTTACTCTCATTATTTTTCCTTTCAAAATTCATTTGTTGTTTATAGATTTTATGTCATATCTGGAAGAACTACGCAAATCTGATTTTCATGAATGAGATACGTAGGCAACCCTTATTGGGTTCGGTATTCTTTATTCAAAAGATATTTTATTTTTTATTCTTTTAATGTTTATATTTTTGAAATCATTTTTGACTTGGTTGGTGCCAACACAGTTCAAGTATGCATGTGAAAAATAATTTTTACAATAAAGAAGATTGACTCATTGTTAAACCAACCATTGATTCTTTTTGGTACCTCTCATTCATACTTTTGTTCCACTTGTAAATATTCTCTTGTATACATTCAAGATTAGAACAAAACCAGATTCATTGTTTCATGTGCATTCTATGGTGAGTTTTGAATTAAATTCAATTATTTTGCATTGTTGATCTAAATCATGACCTAAATGTTATTGAGGCAAAATTTTGAGTAATGTTTGATTTGAAAAATGATTGTAGGCCTCCTTTGACCCGTTTGAGCCTTTCAAAGCCTACCAAATGACATTAATCCTTAGTGTGTCCCACTTTGAGCCTTAAGCCCTTTTTTGGACAACTAAATTTTAGCCTACACCTTTTCTGAGTGCTTATATGCACTATCCTCTTTTGGCCTGACTTTCTTGAGCATACTGAAGACATGCAAGTTACAAAGAAAATTCAAAGTTCAAAATTTGTCAAACAGAAGAGTTATCAAAGTCCCTGTCAAAAAAATAAAAATGACTTCAAAAGAAAGAAAAAAAACAAGAGAAAAGTTCAAAATTCCTCACAAGTTTAAGAAAACAGAATTTCAAGAAAAGAAGAAAAACACTCCAAACAAAAAGGAGAAAATTCAAAAGGGGAAAAATCAGACAAACAAAATTTCGGAGAAGTCAAAAGTGCAAAGGAAGGGACAACAAAGAGAATCAAACGCCAAAAGTGTAACAAATGTTGAAAGCATCTATTTAGCGCAATGCTCAAGAAGGGAATAAGTCACTTTTATCCAAAATGACTATCCTACCCGTCCCTAAGCCTACATTACAAGTTGTTAACAAGGCCTACATGATTTCAATTTAAATGTTCTCACATTAGTGGAGATTTACATGAAGGTCAAGCCTATGGTATCACAAATGCATGTGTTGAACATTTTTCTGAGTGTGAGTATGTTTTTCCAGATGCTCACAAATCAAAACACATTAAATGTGTGCGAATTGAAAATTTCTTTCTTGTGAGGGCACTTGAAACATGATGTTAGGTCTAGTTCAAAAACTTTGTCTGAAGCAAGATGAAAAAATCTTGTCGTTACTTAAGTACATTTGAGGTACCACTTGAATCTATAAGAATTAGCTCGAAATCAATATCAGTTAAAGATAACGAATTGCGAGAAATTTGTGTACGATACTTTTGTTGGTGCTAACTAAGTGAAAATATGTTTCATTGATCATAAAATAAAAATGGGTAAAATCCACTTTATAATTTTTGTCATACCAACTTTGTGGACCGTTTCATTGTTGATATTTATCTAAATAACTTTGTGGCCCGTTTCAAAGTTCAAATTGTATTCTTGGATAGTCATACCCTTAAAAATGATACATTTTTATTTTTTAGTCGTCATACCCTGACATAATTTTAAATTTTTGTCATCATATTTGTCCAAATAACTCTGTGGACCGTTTCAAAGTTCAAATTGCATTTTGGTAGTCATACCCTTCAAAATGACATTTTTTTAATTTTTCGGTAGTCATACCCTTCAATATGACATCTTTTAAATTTGGGTCGTCATACCTTCCAAACTAACATCATTTTATATTTATGCCACATATTTGTCCATACCAACTTTGTGGACCGTTTCATTGTTGATATTTGTCCAAATAACTTTGTGGACCATTTCAAAGTTTAAATTGCATTTTTGGTACTCATGCCCTTCAAAATGACACCTTTTTATTTTTTGATAGGCATACCCTTCAAAATGACATCTTTTAAATCTGGATTATCACACCTTTCAAACTGACATTATTTTAAATTTATGCCTCATATTTGTCCAAAGTAACTTTGTGGACCATTTCATAGTTAAAATTATATTTTTGAATTGTCATATATCTTTTATTTTTGGGTCGTCATATCCTTCAAAATGACATTTTTTTAAAAATTTAGGTCGTCATACCTTAAAAATGTTTTGAAAAATAAATAAATAATTATTTGTCATCTCAAATAAATAGTTCTTTTCAAATTGGTTTTTCATGTCGTTCAACATGACACTTTTTGTTTTGTTATCCAATTTCAAATTGTCATTTTTTAAACCCTATCAGTTAATACCTTGTCAATATGAGGTCATGGTTGCATATTTTATGTCGCTTTTATGTTATATTTGCTACAGACATTATTATTGCATATTTTGTGATACACCATTCATATTAAGTTAAAGATTGGGTTGTTATCTCCCTTCAAATGACACGTTAAGTTCAAGATTGGGTTGTCATCTCCCTTCAAATGACACGTTAAGTTCAAGATTGGGTTGTCATTTTTCTTCAAATGACATGTTATGCTCAAGTTGGGTCGTCCGCCTTTCAAAGTTAACGATTGGGTTGTCATCTCCCTTCAAATGACATGTTATGTTCAAGTTGGGTCGTCTGCCTTTCAAAGAGACACGTTGGATTGTCACCTCGTTCAAAGTGACATATTATGTTCAAGTTGGGTCGTCCGCCTTTCAAAGAGACAAGATTGGGTTGTCATCTCCCTTCAAATGACATGTTAAGTTCAAGTTGGGTCGTCCATCTTTAAAAGAGACAAGATTGGGTTGTCATCTCCCTTTAAATGACATGTTAAGTTCAAGT
Source organism: Solanum sitiens (assembly GCA_016801875.1). Classification (NCBI taxonomy): domain Eukaryota; kingdom Viridiplantae; phylum Streptophyta; class Magnoliopsida; order Solanales; family Solanaceae; genus Solanum; species Solanum sitiens. The sequence continues at coordinate 190,923 of JABWTJ010000842.1, forward strand.
TGGGTCTTCCGTCTTTCAAAGAGACACGATGGATCGTCACCTCCATTCAAGTGACATGTTAAGTTCAAGTTGAGTCATCCGCCTTTCAACGAGACACGTTGGGTTGCCACCTCGTTCAAAGTGACATGTTATATTCATGATTGGGTTGTTATATCCCTTCATATGACATGTTAAATTCAATTTGGGTCGTCCACCTTTCAATGGACACGTTGTGTTGTCACCTCGTTCAAAGTGACAGTGACATGTTATATTCAAGTTGGGTCGTCCGCCTTTCAAAGAGACATGTTGGGTTGTCACCTTGTTCAAAGTGACATGTTATTCACGTCATCCTCCTTTCAAAAAGGTACACCACCTTTATTGTGCAATTTTGCGAGTAACATTGAAGGTATGTGAATGTTCTCAGTTTATAATCAATCCCCGTCTTTTGTTTAATATTTTCAGCCTAGTCGACAGATGTGAAGTTTCGCTCAAAAGCTCTATTAACGTCTCAATAGTTTTGTTCAATGTTTATCAAACCAAATTTTGGTTCGTCAACTTTTGTTTGACCAGGATCTCTTTCATCGATCCTAGTCAAACATAGGGGCAAGTTGTTGACACAAAATTTTGGTCTGATAGTTTTAAAATTGATACTTTTTTAGTATTTTTTATTTTAAATAGTTCAAAATACACCTTTCGTCATTTTAATGTAATTTGTTTATAATTGTCTTTTTTTCTCAAAGTATTAGAATCTTTATCGGTTAGTCTTGTTTATATTATTTTGGCATAACCAGACGTTCAAATATTTGTTCATTTTTTATAAAATTATTATTTCTATTAAAATGCATTTTTCATATGTAATTGATTATGTTTATTACATTTTTCATATTCATTCTTTCTCCGTTACCTTGTTAATATTCATTTTGATATTCTGCGTAGTCTAAAAATTCATTCATATTCGAATACAATTTGCATAGACAGATATATTATCAACCAATAATTTTTGGGTTACTATCTCAAGCCCATAACTTAGGTCCATTTTTTGACAATCCCTACTTAAAGAAAAAATTTCCCATTAGGTTAAGGGTGGTAAAAATTATGTATTTTCAGATTTTTTATATTTTTCATCTGGTCCATCACCACCAGAAAAATTAGCTAAAGCAACTCATATTTTCCGGTGAAGATCCAGCCAACCAAAACCACTTCCAGCTTCATCCCTCTTCCCTATTTTTCTGATGAAACCTCACCATGTGCTTCTCCAAACAACAGCTAGCTATCACTACCCGTTTCTCCTCCATTGTTTCCGACTAACAACAGACCATCAAAGACATCTTCTTCCTTGCTCCAAACCAGACCCACCTCCATTTTCACTCCTCTTGGTTTCTAGCTAACAACCACCAAAAGGTGCCAGTCCCTTACCCTTTTCCCCTTTTTCCTCCGTTTTGCAGGTATTTCAACAAGCAGCAACTCCCACCCCGACGAACAGGAAGCAAAAACATCGAACTCCAGCGAGCCTCCTTATTCTTTCTTCGACAAGAATCTGGTCAGCAGCAGTGACAACAAATAAGCAAGGCCCTCGTAGTTCCATCTCCGGTGAAGTAGTAGCTTGCATCTCAAATCCAACTGGAAAACGTCTTCTCCGGTGACCTCTTTTTCTGCTTTTTAGCTACTTTTTTATCAGTTTGTTGTGTTATTCTTTTCAATTCAACTGTTGGATACTCTAATTCTTGATTTCTAGGCTAATTTGTTGTGGGTTTGACATAGTGTAGACTAATTTGCATGGTTGATACACTTTTCCTTAATATTATTTATGTCTTTTAATTAAATTATGATTAATTTATTTGGTCTGTTTTGATTGAACATTTTTGTTAGTATTGTTCTCTGTTATGCTATTTCCATTTCTCTTTTGGGTTGCTTTATTTGGTTGTGTTATTTTTCATTTTCTTTGTGACTTTAACTATTGCCTTTGTGTTAATCTATTTTAATTAATCTTGGACAGCACTCATGTTAGTCATTATTATAAGTGTTATGTCAGTATTATAATTTAGTTATGGTGTTGGTATTTCATTATTTTAAATAGTTATTGTTTTGAGATTGTTGGGTTTATTTTGTAGATATATATTTTTTTGTTGGTTGCATATAAATTTTATTCAATTTCATCTGTAGGTTGCTACTTTTTCTCTTAAATTATTGACACTGTGTTATCTTGATTGTTTTGATAGGTTAGCCTTTACAATAATCTTATGTTTAAAATTGGCCGATGAAGAAGTTACCGTTGATTTCCAAGGCTGCCCATGTTCAAAAGACGGATTTTTATTTTTAAGTTATTGTTTGATTAACTCATTTTTATTCATATTTATTCATTACTAATAATTTTACTAAGTGTCTTTACAGGAACCCCGAAGTTGCTTTCCATTGAAGTTATTCGGACAAAGTTCAAATTATATTACTTATTATTTTGTATATATTGATGTTAGACAAATCTTAGGCCGATATTATTATTTAATCATATTACTCGTGTATATTGTATGATTATTATAATTGTACAATTTTTGTCTCCTTTTAAATTTGAAAAAATGAACCCAGTCGGGAACCACAATTGTAGATTTCGAAGGATGCCGAACCCCTTCCCTTCGAAATAATTTGAACCCCTTACCTAGATCAATTGGTTTCATAGACTATATTTTAAGTTAATTTGTTAATTGGTTTCCTAGTTTTCCTAAAAATTAAGTGGCGACTCCCTTTTTCCTTTAACCACCTTTTACCCGTTTTAAAATTCTTTTAACTAAATTCTATTTTAATTGAGTTATCGCGACATTGCTCTCATTCAAAGGATGTCAACAACTCGACACATACTTAGTAAACTCTTCATGCAATACTAGAAATTTGACTTACTACAACGCTTATGTAGCAACGGTTATACAATCGTAGCAATAGATCACCTATTACAACGGTTATAACTGTGGCCAAATAACCTTGAATCTAATAGAATAATTCTTTAAATGAACTGTTGCATCATCCCTATAACCGTCCCTATAGAGATTCTATGGCTACAAACTTTATAATTGTCGCAATAGCTAACTCTATGACAACGGTTATTTTTAGGAAAAATATTGTGGTTCTTATTTTTATCCCTAAATATATTTCCCTCCTAAAAAAAAGATTTCCCTCCATTAATTTTGCAAAGCTCCTAAATTTATTTTTATCCCTAAATATATTCTTTCATTAAAAAATCTAAAAGAAAAAAAGACTAATTATCCAAAACCTTCAGCGATGTGAGCATACTCCAAAAACAACATTAACGAAGCCCTATTCCATAGATTTTCAATCAAGGTAGCTCTTGGACAGCGAAGCTCTTGGACAATGAAGCATTTGGTGAGGAAAACAACAACGAAAATTTTTGAAGCTCTTGGTGAAGCTGGTTTGTCCTCTTGGGTACCGAGGTTTGACTACAAAATCTTCCATATAAAAGTGAATAATATTTATGTTTTCTCTGCTAGTTCATGATTTCTAGGTCTCCATTGAATTATTTTTCAAAAATCATAAAGAATAAACAATGGGTTAGTCTTAAATCTATGTTATTTGTTGTAATCTAGGTAGTCTATACACTTCCCCTGTATTAATCTGTGATGTATAGTTAAACAAGAAAACAAAACACTTCTAAATTAAAGTTACAGTTCAATATTTTGGGTTAAACTTGAAGAAGATTTAGGGTTAAACTTGAAGTGGATTTAGGGTTAAACTTGAAGAGGATTTAGGGTTCAGTCAGCCCTTTGTAAAGTAGAAATGTATAAGAATCTGTTAGAAATCTTTTTGTGTTCTCGTCTCAGTGTCACTGCCCCGAAAAGATAATCCTTTTGACCTCAACTAATTTTAGCCGGCATTTTGTTTTGATAATCTAAAGCTTACTGTCACATTTTGTTCTCCTTCGCTCGAATGGTTGTTTTCTTCTTTGATTTACTGTTGATGCATAGTGATGGACTGTTTGATTTTGAATTGAGTGTGTCTTAGTTGTTTGAGGTATAAGCTATGCTCTTGTGTTTGGTGTTGTTTTGTTCATGAGTGATATTGTTTCAATCACTTGTTGGTTTAGTCAAGTATGTTTAAAAAGTTATCTATCAACTTTATTTAAGTTTGGTTAGCATGGTTCTAGTTGTCTTGTTGCTTCGTTGTCCCTCTAGTTTAGCTCGTGTGCTTGCTTCCTTTTACTTACCGCATTAATTTGTGTAATTGTTTTTCTCATGTCTGTTTGTGATATGTGGAGCTTCGTCTTTCATCTTTAATAAATTCCGAAGAGTTGAAAAAGCATAGTTCTGGGAGGTTGCGACTATCCACATAGTTCTTGTGATTTCTTTGCTTATCTCATTAATCTTTGACCAATTTTCTCATTTTATATGGCTGGTTTAATTGCCTTTGGATTTGTAGTTTATGTGGTCTAGGAAGTATTACTTTCAGGTGGGATGGAACTGATTTTGTTGTTAAATTTTGACTTTTGCTTCTCCCATAAATATTTTGTCCTTTCTTTAATATTGAAAATTATTTGACTTTAGCTTCCAATAGTTTGATTTGTTCTTAGTTCCCTAGAAATTTTACTTTAACTTAACTATGTGGATACTCTATATGTGCATCTGATTTGTGCTTAGTTCCCTGGAAATTTTACTGTAACTCAACTATGTAAATACTCTATATATGCATCTGGAGATACTTATCTTTTTTTTTGCAACAACTTAGTTAATTAAATTAACTTTTTTGATAATTTGCATTTTCATATCATAGACAAGCAGTTTCAAGTTTCAACTAGACAGGAACATGAGTAGGATAATCATGTGGATGTCTTCGGATTGTTTCACGAATATATATTTCTTGTCTTGGAGGTTGGCTAGAGAAACATCATATACATCTGTAAATACATCCTTAATTGGGGGATTCTCTTGTTTTTTTGCAACTTGAATGGCTTGCAATACCTGCTTCCTAATATTACTGCAAAGTTTAGATTCAACCTGAGAGTTCAACCAGCTTTCTCTTTCAATCCATTTCCTAAATCTGCTTACAAGGTCTCTTTCTATTCTCCACCATTTGATTTATTTATCTAGACGATATTTGGTTGAGTCATCTGAGGTATACGTTCTCTATAAGTAAGAGCCTCAACTAGAATAGGTTTACGTTCATTAATACCTATTTTTTGTGCCTCATGGACAGCGGTGAAAATAGAAAGAGTATCGTTACCATCCATATGAATACTATGAATTTCATAGCCCTGTCCTTTAGTAACAACACCATCACTTCGGAACTGGTCACCAACAGGTGTACTTATTGCAAACCCATTGTTCCGGCAAATAAAGATAATGGGTGCATCTAACACCGCGGCAAAGTTCAGAGCAGCATAAAAATCTCCGGTACTAGAGCCTTCATCTCCAAAATATACAATTGTACATGCGTTTTTTGCGTCTATCTTTAGAGCATAGGCAGCATCAACATCATGTGGAATCTGAGTAGCTACTGTTGATGCAATAGTAATATAATTGTGCTTATTAGATCCATAATGGAGAGGCATCTTCCTGCCTTTTCCATAATCATGTTTGTTTCCAAACAACTAATTGACAAATTCTTGAATGGTAATACCTCTCCATAATAGAACTTCGGACTCCCTATACTGTGGAAAGATGAAATTGTATGTCTTATGTGTAGCAGCTGATGTAATGATGATAGCTTCTTCCCCAAGTGTGGTAACATAGAAAGATATTCGTCCTTGTTTTTGTGCTTCATAAAATATTGTATCCATTGTTTGAAGTGTGACCATATCAGTATATATTTTCAATGCAACTTCCTTTTTAATATATGAAAAATCACTACTGATTGGGTAACCATCGTCGTCAAGGTCCCGGTAAAAGTGTACTCTCTCCTCCCTTGTTTCAGGTATAAAGTTCAAATGTGAGGTGAATTTGACCTTGCCTGCAGGGAAATCAAGGACCTGGGAATCATTATGAATACTGTGCATGAGATTTAATTGTGTTTGAGGTTTAGTTGAGTCAAAATGGAAATAGGCAAAATGGGGTTGATTTAAATCAAGAAATCGAAATGGGGTTCTTAGATTTGTTGATATATGTATGATGATGATAAACAAAAGATAAAAATTCAATCTCGGGTTTCAAACAGTTTTATTTTCTTGCTTTTAAAACCAATAGAGTCGTTGACCACTTTTTTTTTTATTGTATGTGTGATTAAAAAAAGGAAAAAAAATTGATGGAGTTTTTTAAGCTAAGCTATTAATAAAAAAAAGGAAAAACAATTGGACTATGGTAACAATTTGAGATGCTTGGAGAAGACATAGAAGTGATATTAAGATGAACTATTACGATCCATATGAAAATGATGTAGATCGAATGGCAAAAACGCCTGGTCATATTCAGAATGTCAATTTAGAGAGCTCCTCAAATATTGGTAGTCTGAAAAATTCAACGTAAAAATGTAGTTTGCAATCTCTAATTTTTAAGTTATTAATTTCGTGATCTCTTTTGTGATAGCTTTGTTGGAGCTTTATTTTTTCTTTTACTCTCTTCTCGGTTGTAATATGTTGCAGCTTCTTTATTAATTGGTGTGATAGTCACAACTAAAATAACTTGTTTACAAAACACATGATTGTTTTAACGGGTTGCCAGATTGATATTGACCTCGTATAGTACACTATATAGCACTAAATATGCCTTCGGTTAACATTATTGATTCATTTCTTTGCAGAAAATGTCAGAAACAAATGCAAAGAATCAAAAAAGCTGACGAATCCACACACTACTGGAAAAAAGAGTTTTGCTTTAGTCCGTAATAAGCTGGTGTGTTCTCTTATTTATTATCTAGTATTAACATGGCATTTAAACAATTTTTTATGTACATTTCAATGTGACTAGGAGAAAGATAAGGAGACGATATCATATAAGGATCTCTTTGTGGTTACAAGAACAAAAAAATTTGGGCGTTTAAACAAGGCTTCGAATGAATATATTACTAGTAAAATTGTATGAGTACTGTCTATTTATTTTATTGAGATCAAGTATATATTTCATAAGATTGTGTTTCTTGGATATGCTTTGGTAGGCCGAAATGGAGGAAATTGAAAAACAAATGAGCATAAATGGTGAGTATGTTGATGCATTTTCAAGCGTTATGGGTCCTGAACATCCAGGACGTCTAAGACTATGTAGAGTAGGAGTTACAAAGACTGCTTTGAAAAAACAAGTTGACAATTCGAAATCAACTTTAAGTGCAACAACTGATTGAATACAAGAAATGCAAGAAAGGATGCAGAAAATGGAGAAACAAATGGAGGAACAAAAGAAAACTGTGCTACAGGAAGTTATAGCAGATGTAATTTCATAACTTAAGCATGCGAGATTAATTGATCCTAATATACTTGCAGCACTGTCAATTTCTTCACCAAGAGAATCGACTTCTGTTCAAGGGGGTGAACAAGGTTGGTGTCGCTAATTCTATCTTTTGATTATTTCTTCTTCTTCATCTTCTTCTTCATATGTCTCTTGCAACTTTATTTCCTTTCTCTGTTGTGACTTTGTTTATTTTTCTATTGTGACTCTTTTTTCTTGTTGTTCTTCTTTATTTTTTAATTGATGGTAATGTGGTGTGTGTGATGAAGTATGTTGTTTGGATATGGATGAAAATTGCGATAAATGAAAAGGAACTATGTTTGGTGATAGTGTTAAAAGATGTAGTGTAAAGTACTAATTATAAGGAAAAAAGACATGGCAATTTTAGTTCAGAGACTTGATGATCAGAATGCACTGACTTTCTGTTACCTTAAATGAGTACATACATGGTTTTTGAAGTAAATTTAGAGTGTTCAAATGTGAAGTTTAGCGTATTTAATGTGAATGTTCTGAAATTTGTGGAGCTTATTTTTTAATGTGCTGAAGTTTGTTGAGCTTATTAAAGCTGAAGTACTATGAAACTGTGAAAGTGTTGAAGTCTGCATTTTTATTTTGATTGTTTGTTCTTCTTCTTTATGTTTCTCTTGCAACTTTATTTCCTTTCTCTATTATGACTTTGTTTTTATCTATTGTGACTCTTTTTTTTTGTTCTTCTTCATTTTTCTATTGATGGTAATATGGAGGTGTGGTGAAGTATGTTGTTTGGCTGGGAAAGAAAATTGCGATAAATGGAATTGAACTTTGTTTCCACTTCTTAAAACAGTTTGTGGAAATAATGGATGTTTTATGTGTGGTTGTAATCAAATCTTGTTCAAAAGAATATGACAAATGAATTTCTAGGACCAATGGGGCAGGGTTTTTTATGTGTACTCAAAGGCCCACTGTTCAATAGATATTAAGCATATATGACAGCAATGAAGAAAAGTTTTACATTTAATGTGTCATTTTTTACTTTATAGCGGTTGGTGAATTCAGAATGAAATTCTTGAAATATTGAACCTTTGTGTTGTTTTGTTATTTGATGAGTTTTTATGAGTTGAATTTGTGGAAAGCTTGAATCTTTTCCCCCCCCCTGAAATTCCTAAGTATTTAACATAGGAAGAAGCAATTCAATGCATTTTGGATTATACTAGTTGGTTAATTCTGAATGTGTTTCTTGAAAGATTGAATCTTTTCGTTGCTATGTTATTCGACGAGTTTATAAATTGAATCTTGTCTTGTTTTTTTTAGCCTGGAGAGGAACTAAAGTACTTTTTCTTACTTTGGAGTGAATTGGCCTATGGATTTAATCTTCTGGGATACTGATTTTAACATATATAGGAAAAAACAATACATTGCATTACTATTTAGTACAAGTTATTCATGACATCTGAGATGCTAGAGAGTCAGTAGTTTCATATAGTTATGAAAGTCCTTTTATGAAATAATTATGAGCAAGGTTTTAATTTTTAACTCATCAGGTATTCATTTTTTCTCAACTCTTTTAGTAATACAGTCCATTCTTTAGGTTTCTGTCTTAAGACTGTAGTTTTCTTTGATGCTTCACTATAGCATGCATCTATTGGATACCTTTTTCTCTTTTATTTTACAGTGATTGATGAATTTTGAATGAGTTCTTGAAACGTAACATTGAACTTTTTTGTTGTTTCATTGTTAGAAGAGTTTACTGAGTTGAATTTGTGGAAAACTTGAATCTTTTGTTGTTTTTTTCTGATATTGCTAGGTGTTTAACTTGAAATTCCTAAGTATTAACTTTGTAATATATATGACTATTGTGGATCAATTAAGCTTTTGCAAAAAAATTTGATAAATTATTTATATTTTCCCTAATTGTATGTAGGTGATGAAATCGATGAAGACGATGAAAGTAGCAGTGAAGACTTGACATAGGAGCTGAATTGTTGATGTTAGCTTTATTAGTGTTCTAGAAATATTGTATTTTAAAGATCGAAAACTGTGTGGTACATGTGTTTCACCTTTTTTTGAATGGTAAAAATATATTTTTCATATTTTGCTTATTGATATTATAATCGTGGATCTTGAATTCTAATTTTGGTATTGAACATTTCTTCTCGTGAATAATTCATGTGTATTTTATGTTGTTAAATTACTACAATAGCTCAATAATATACCATTTGTGGAATTGTACCAATAATATATATACGTTGCAATAGCTTAATAATAACAGTTGCAGAATGTAATAAGAATCGTTGCAGTACCATGTAATAACCGTTGCAATAGCCATTATGCAACATTGTTATAATTGTTTAAAACTCTTGCATTTACCCTATAAAACTGTCGCAACAAAATAAAATGGTTTATTGAAATGAAAGATTAACTGTAGCCATAGCCTCAAAAGAACTGCTGCATAAACCTCTTTTCCAATGGTTCATAACCGTACCAATACTACACTAACCATTGGAAAGTAAATAAAGTAAAAACCATAGCAATAGGTCTATCTATGACTATAGTTATAGGAACCGTCGCACATAACCATAGCGACAGATCTATTGCTACGCGATCTGTTCTAGCAATTGCCTTAACCGTTGCATTAGACCTATGACTATGGTAGAATAGTCAATTGCAACGGTAAATGAAATTTGGCAGTAGATCAAATTCCTAGTAGTGATGAGACCACAAACCTTAACATACCATTCATACATCCTCATAACAAGTAAGGACCACTTCATTCATGCCAATACAAGACCTTCATTATATTGTCATTTAGACCAACATAGTGCACATAAGGATAGATTATATCATATAATTCATACCATGCACATCTTCATAACAAGTAGACAACTTGTACAATATCATGCATAAGGACATAATCATAATCATACATATTAGGTCACCTTCGTAAGACTTCCTAAGGATCTACTTCTGCAATGTCTAGATGGGTTCATTACTTCCACATATCCTAAGTAACCTCCCTTAAGTCATCCTAGTTAGGATCCTAATCATTTACTTTCATTGTCCATTTTACATTAGGGAAACTATAGCCTTAACCGACACTAAGACCATGGGTGCTAAACATGGAATTTGATGTTGTAGAGCATTACACCAATGGAAGGTGTTCATACCTAGCCAAGGTAGAACATTAAAATATATCCTAGCATCCTAAGTGAAATCACTTTGCTAGATCCTATGTGGAAAGCATAATTTATGAAACTAAATAATATGTAGTTCCCTCTACATGCCATTGGGCAATTGGGGCCTCATCTCATGAGAAAACATGGGTGATCCCTTCCTCAAGGGAAGTCAACACCTCATGTAGGTCCATAGGTGAATATTCCTCATAGGGAAGTCAACACTCTATAAGGGACAAATGGTGAATCTTTCCTCAAGGAAAAGTCAACACCTCTCAATGTCAAGTTCACTCGATGTTAAGCTAAGTTCCCTTTATTGAAACGCCTTTAATTATATTTTTCATAAAACATAGGCTTAAGATATTCATTCTTTATATGCTTATAACATATTCAAACACCTATCTAGCTTAGAGTATTCTTGGGCACCCCTATCAAGGCCCCTCCCACTTACTAGATCATCATCCATGTAGGTGTGTACATACATGTGAGCAAACCTTTCACATAACACATAGATATCACACATGTTCATACATCAATGCATAAGTCTATTGGTATAACTATATGAGCAATCCTTTCATATAAAACACACTAAGACTCTTTGCACATTCATACTTCATCATATCATATAAGCTTAACATGCATAGTAGTAGAAACTAGTTAATATGAGAACTACCTTTCATTTAGACACCATGAACCTTTACTACTTTCAAGCATGCATGATGTGTGAGTGTGTGTACCATTTGTCAACATGATCACATAATGGATATCAACAACTTATTGAGACAGCCACCCTCTTAGATGACATTACCCTTTAAGCATAGATCACACAACGCACAATAGCATAGGAGACAAGTTAACTTCATAGAGCACTTTAAGACTCATAACATTATCTATTCACACATTCACATAGGGGTACATGGTAGGGGTCATCAATATTTAACACTTCATTAATGGCAGCACCTACACATGATCTTAACTTAGCCACTTACATGCTCACAACATTAATAACATAACATAGATTCACAACTATAATAGAAGACTAGGCACAAGTTACAAATAAGGTGATCATCATAACCACTCATTCATATAATCAGCAATTTGCCTTCAAAGCCATGGTCAACACTTATATAATGACATAAAGTAAACACCACCACCATAAGTGGGCCATACCACACGATGCCATACAAGGCTTCATCAACATTACTATAGAGAAATAGAGAAGTAGAAGAGTAGAGGAATTCTTACCAATCCTTTAGCCTTTGGTCATCATTGACCATTACTACTCTTTCATCAATAAATCAAGTATAGGGCAGTAGCTAGAGTACCATAATCATAGAAGAAACCATGTACAATTCGGTACAAGATCATATTACAATATAATACAATACATCACATATATACTAGAAAGTATAAGATCATAGATCTTTAACCCAATTCACTTGCATTGAGCATCAATTATATTTCATTAATAGCATAAGTCTAGGGCAGTAGCTTGAAGAAATCATATCTTAAACGAAGTCATGCTTTATCTACCCTAACATTTAGATCATGTCATGTACATTACAATAGTCACTTTATAGTCTAGAAGAACCTAGATCAATTCATGCCAAGACTCCTTTACTTTAATCATCAAAGATTCATATACATAATCCATTAATAACATCAATGTAAGGCAGTAGTTAAGGAAGTCATAATCTAGATGAAGCCCTACTACAATTATCATAACTCTAAATTACAGTGAACATGCTACATTAGAGCAACATGAAAGATAAAAGAATATAGGCCAATCAAACCTTGAACCACATGAATCACATATATATAATTCAACAATAATATCCAAGTGAGAGAGTAGGTATAATTATCCCTACACAATTGAATTCCACATTCATGCATAATAAGGTCCATGATACAGTGAAGGCCATGCTTAACATTCAATATGACGTATAGATCACATTCTTTAAGTATCAATCCATATTAATCCAATTTCACGTAATGCATCATCAATACACATTCTAAACAACAGATCTAAACATATAAACATAGTTGAATCACAAATCGACATGCATAAGATCAAGATCATAAAGCCATACATAGGCTAAAATCGAGTTTGTGAAAGAGCATGGGTTCATCATGCAATTGGATTGAAAACCACGTCCAAATCCATAGATAATCATTAATACATTCATATTATGCCTTTGAAATCAATTTAAGAAAGAACTCATGGCTAGATTGAAGAAGAAGATATTTGATCATGGAACTTCTGTAAAAGCTTTGAGATTAACTCTCTAGATGGAAGGATAACTAGAGATGAAGGATCACCATACCTTTTTATTAATGAAAACCTTTAAAACTTGATGATTCATCTATGGAAATACAAGCTCCAAGCTGTTCTTGAGCTTCACCAACAATGGTGGTTTCTAGGGAGAATATTTTTGGAGGGAAAGGTTCAATTTGTGTGAGTTTGTTTGGGAATGGGTTGATCACGTTTTTAATCACTTAAATACACCCAAAAATCACCAAATAAATCATGCGGGGTCAGGTTAGCACGTGGGGTGAATTTCCCATTCACCCCTTTAATGAAACAGTGCACAGGCAGTGATGCACCAGCCTGCAATGATGGACCCAACGTTGGGGAGTTGGTCCATCGACGGGCCGTTCCATGCCATCTGTCGATTGGTCCTTGGCCAACTTTTGGGTTGATACCTGCCCAAGATAAGTACCAATCGATTAGACCTCACCTACGGGCCGTTGGTCAACCAATTGGCTGTCTTTTGGTCCATCGATTGACACTGCCAAGGCAGTGTATCGACCAGCGTTGAGTCCTTCTTGTGGGTGCTTTTGCGGGGCCCTTTAGAAGTCATACCCAGAAGTTTCCAACGTAAATACAACCCTTAACAAGTTGTAGACCTTCCACATAAGTTTCACCCAAAACAAACACCTGCAACTCGTCCAAACATGCAAGGCCCCATCAAGACACACACATCCATGTCTCAAGGCTATCTTCGAACGTCCTGGACGTTCTTGGACGTTTGACCTTCAAACTTCTCGAAACATCATATAATACCATTAACCATCATCAGAACGCATTTTAAGACATCATAAGCTCATATCATAGACATATAAGCACGCCTAGACATATGAGGCACATAGGTGACTAATCGTCGAACGTCTTGGTCGTCCCTTGACGTTTGACTTCCAAATCACCTCAAACTTTACACACTAACTCTAAACCATATTATAATCCATTTTAGGACCTTAGAACATTAATAAAAACATGTTAAGCTCTATAAAACCTATCTCATTTTGGGGGTCTTACAATATCCCCCACTTGTGAACATTTGTCCCCGAACGACACTTAGAACACTTTTATCACAACAAGGACTTCAATGCATCATAGAGCAGTTCATCATATTCATAACATCATCACATAGAAGTTAATACACCAAACATACAAGGAGCACAACTTCACATCATTTAGCACTCAATGCACACAAGCAAGCAAAACTTTAATTCACTCACTCTTTAATGCATCAATCACAAGGCTCTTATTATGTTCATAGGAGGAACATCCTTCTACTAATCATAACATGGTCATTACACTCCATTTTATTAAGAGTTCATCATACACCCTTCTTTTAATCATACTAAGGCAGATTACAACAATACTCAAAAGCAAGTAGGCACTCATACTTCCATGCACATAGACTTGAGTTAAATGAATCAACAAGGACCTTCATTAGTTAGACCTAGTGCTATGAGGGTCATACTCAACCATACCATGCCTAGTTGTGTCCATGGAGGAATGTTCTTCTTCTCAACACACTTACATGTAGAGTTCATGCCCAAGAAAATGCACAAAGGTCATCTTTACTGTAATATGAGAATTTCTCAACATTTTAAACCAAGACACGCTCATGTGTTCTTCCTAGTGAAGTCTAAATGGCAAGTCACACCAAATACATCATAACAATTAGGAAGCCATTTCACAAAATGTCAATTTCTAACATAGTACTCACCTTCACAGTAAGCATCATTTGGGAAAATTAATACAAATCATAGGCACATACATGAATACTAAGCTAAATATGCTTTCACTTTTCAAGGGGGAGCCTACAATCACGCTTTCCCAACCATACAAGTCACACAGTTTTCAAGAGAATCCACATATTTCATTTTAAAGAGACTCAACTTTTCATTATAAGGCTAAACCTTACGTATCAAAATTTACTAAAACCAAGTTTGTTACCTTACCTCATGAAGTCAAATTCACAATTAGCATATTAAGATGCCATTCAACAAGAAAAAACTTGGATTTTATCAAAATTTCCCTTCATACACTTTGGAATCTTCACAATATCCTTAAGGTAAGGTCAATCAATACATACCAAACATATATAGTTCATGCAATTAATACTTTATGCAAGACTATATTCGTGAATAAACTCTCTAAGAATTCATTAGTTTCGAGTTCAAGAAAAAATAGAAGGACAAAGTAGAAATATCTACAACCTTACTATTCCATCACCATCCCCCACTTAGGATAAACCCAACTAAGAGCAACTTAACCCAAACTTTCAAGAGGATTTTAGTGTAACATTCCAGAAAATGTATTTGTCTAGTGAAGAGTCTATTAGGTTTTAATAATATGTATTTGGGTACATAGGCCTCCCAATGCCCAATATTGAGTAATATTGGGCATGTTAGAGAATATTGGCTTAAGGGTGTTAGCTGATTTCTATGTATTAACAAGTAACTTAAAATACACTTTGATGTTCAAATGCTCCAATCCAAGCTTGTTTAGGAATTGTACCTGCAATGAAGTCCCTAAGCTAAATTTTTTCATGTCATCGCTGACACACATTAGGTACGAGGCATCCAAGTGTCAAGCCTAGGTACCATAGGACATGATCATTTAAAATGATCATGTAGATTAAGAAATGCCCAAGTACATAGTGAGGATCCTTGGGACAAGAAGTGAACTTTCCAAGTACAACTACAGAGTGCACGATTATGAAAGTGCACGGCAGCACATGTGCTACCGGCCGAGAGACCAAGCCCAACTGATTCAGTTAGGGCTGTTAGGGGACCGACACGCATTTGGTCAAGCCACGTGGGGCTGAGCTTCCTAACCAATCCAAGGCTCTAACTAACTTACCTAACTAGCTAACTAACCTAGGACTAACTAAAATGAACTAACTAGTGTGCCCGAAATCCTAAGACCTAACCGGGTGACACTAGCCGAGTAGCTATCTAAAGAAACATCCTAGTACCTAACCTAGGATGGTCCAAGGAGTTGGTTATGGTCCTAGTGACTTAGGGGTACTTTAGTAATTATAGTAGGTCACTTAATTAATTAAATTAGCAACTTAATTAATTAATTTAAATACATTGTCAAGCCCGAGACCCTTTACAAATTTTCAAAATTTGGCTAAGTCAAATGCTCTCTTATTTTTAGTCAATTTAGGAGGGGCGTTTTGATAATTAGCTAATTGATTTATTTAATTAAGTTACCTAGCCTAAGTTGAATTAGTCAATATTCAGTTCCTAAGACTTAGACTCAGGTTTATCCAGTAGAAACTCACGACCGAAAAACAGTGAGCAAACGTAAGAAAAACAGAAAAATACTCTAAGTTCTCCTTAGGATATTTCAAGGCAATTCTTCAAGATTTTTGTGCAAAGAATAGGGTGATATTCGTAGATTCAATTCTACAGTAAGGTATGGGTTTTTTCTCTTGGATTCTTTTCCCCAGGAGGCTTTTAAACGTTTTGAATTCAATAAAACCGAAACTAGGGTTGTTCCCAATGAAATTGTCGAATGTTCATCTCCCTAGTTCTCCCTATTTCTGATTCTATTAGTATGTATAATGCAAATCTCGAGCATGTTGTTGGTATGTGGTGCTAACTGATCATTATGTGTATGTTTTTGTGATTTGATAATGTCGAGCGAGACCTATAGGTTAGATTCGTATGATTAGAGTATTATTTACATGAGATAAGATATGTTGTATCGCCTAATTATGTTCGAGAAGATGAAATTGTTATATGTCGTTTATGAAATTCAGTTTATGATTGAAAGGAATGGAGGTTTCTATTACTGTGTGTGTTTACAGTAGTTATGTTTGTAAGTGTTTGGAATGTAATGTTTCCAAGAAGAAATAAGAATGAGAATCAAAGATAGTTAATGAATCTTCAATGCCAAATCAACTTTATAGCTTGGCCAAACTAAGCACCGAATTGTTCTTATAGGCTAATCAATGGTTAAAAGTTGGCTTGCTTAAAATGATAAGATTACTACAGTATATACATGAAGTTAATTGACTTGGCTAGTGATAATATCATGAGTGTTTAGTGAAAGTTTGGTTTATGCCAATAAATTGGCCGGCAATATTATTTCAAAAATATGTAATAAAATGATTAAGTCATACCAATCTTATATGTCCAATGTAAAATTATGATGTTTCTTGCAAGGCCAAATACATGTCAAAGATTGACTTGACAAGATTTAACTCAATGAACTCATAACCTAGGGTATGCCAATGATTGGACAAGTCCCAACATAACCTATCTAAATGAACTTGTGAACATAGTAGCACATTGAATAAGTAACTTTCATCAAGAATGGTACAAGACTACCAAATAACAATGAACAAGATACGGTGAATAATGAAATAACTAAAAGCTTATGAGTTATGAAATTGACCTAGAATGGGGTGTTAAAGGAAGTGAGACAAGTCTCACTTGCACCTAATCAATTATTTTAAAAATACTCACATAAGAGGTTGTTAGAAATCGTGAGACAAGTCTCATTAACACCATGATTAAACAATTATGTTAAAGATACTCACATAAGAGTGTTAGAAATTGTGAGACAAGTCTCATTAACACCATGATTAAACAATTATTTTAAAGATACTCACATAAGAGGGTGTTAGAAATCGTGAGACAAGTCTCATTAACACCATGATGATAATGTAAGATTTAAGTATACATTCATCAAGCATAGAAAGGGATGACAATTTATCCATTGAGCTAAGCATACCTCATACTAGAAGCAAGCTTCCATAATGTATGAGTCAACTCTAAAATTTGTAAAGTTTAAGAAATTGAGCTAAACACCGATAGACTTGTAATGAGCTTGTGCTAGAACATGTAAGCCTCATGAGATGAGACTACCACCAATGTGGATAAGGGTCTCCAAATTCTCCTAGTCTTTGAACTATGTTGCCAGCATAGGTTACTAGCTAGTGGATCCACCTAAGAAAGCTAGGAAGTATTCGGTTTCACTTTGGCCGGTGAACCACCTCTTTTCGGTGTGGGGAAGACATTGGATTTCATGTTAGCTCACATGATCTATGTCGGTTAAATGCTCAAGATTTCTTTAAGAAAGTAAGAAAGAAAAAAAGAAAGAAGTAGGAAGATGAGGGGTGTTCGGATAGGATGACCAAAGGGGTGAGGTTAGACTAAGTAATGATGTAAGTCATTATTAGTCATTGCACAGAAAGATCCCAATGGAAGTCTTAAAATAATATCCTAAGTCAACCTAGCATGTTCAAAGTGAACGTGAGATCAAATAAGAAGAAATGTAAGCTCAAAGTGAACTAAGTAAGCAAAAGCATAAGAATGTCAAATCATCAATGTTTGATAAGAATGAAATTTTAACAGTTATTGGTTTGTGCCAATAAAGGGAGCAAAAAATAATGACTCATCAATTGGAGTATGAATATATGCCCCAGTATCTATATATTATGCAAATAATCAAAGAATGGGCATAGCCAATAAAGATTGGCTTATAAAGACTTCATGCCCAATTTAACAAAAATGGAAAGAATAACTTGTGAGTAGGGTAGTCAAATCATTTCCTTAGTCTTTTGGATTACTTACTTGATTCATTGTAGGTATGGGACTACAATGATTCATTGCACTCGTAAGTAAAACATAGGATCAAAGGAGATCATTGAACTACACAACAGAAAGAAGAAAAGACTGAAAAAATAAACTAAGTCCGGGAGAGGGAGCTCTCGGCCTAAGGGGAGCAAAAATATTAATTTTTGCTTGAGTTGTTCTAGAAATATGTTCATGATTCCAAGGTATTATGATCATATAGAAAATGAGTTGTTTGCTTTAAATGCATGAAAATATTTCATATTCATAGCATGATTCATAAATAACGAATTACGAAAGTGAAGTGACTTCACTTTCCAAAAATGGCAGGTTGCTATAGGAAGAGCTTTACTTGATCATGCATAGTCCTTATGTGTTTATTTGCATACACCCATACTTAGTACAAGTGTGTACTAACCTATATACAATTACTATTTCTATAGGTGCAGGTCCTTGAAGAATATTGAAGATTAGTTGAAGCTGTTTGGACTAGTACCTCCAGACTTTGGTAGGTCCTCTTGAGTTGTAGGTGTCCTACGCTTTATTTTCTAGCTTTAGTAGATTAGGCATAGCCAGTGGATGTTGTCCCTAGCGTTTCCTTTCAAACATTTGTTCAAGCTTCTGTATTAAGGCCGGTTTGGCAACTATTAATAATATTATGAATTCTTCATTTCAATTGTTCAATCTGTTAATAGATGGTTGTTTAGTTTGAGCGGTTAGTATATCACTCTTATGCAATTATATGAAGTCTAAGTACACTTTAGTAAAGCTTTTAATTTTCCGCTAAATTCAACTGTATGATTGTGATGAAAGCTAAGAAGAGGCTTGTCTGCTACCTCTGAGAGGTTAATGACGCCGGTCTCATCTAGTGTCTAGGACCCGGGTGTGACAAACTTTGTATCAGAGCCAGGTCAAATTACCTAGGAACTAAGGCTCAAAAAAACCACGTTGCGTAGTTTCTAGCTTATGGTTATGAAGTGCACCACAATCATGACTTAGAGACTTAGTGATGTTAAGAATCTTCCCTTCTTCTACTCTTTATCAGAGTTTTGACATTTTGTGTCATTCTAGCATCTAACTTCCTTCTTGTGTGTGCGTATAGAAAAATTAACACAAGAAGAAACGCAGGCGGGAGAGTTGGAGAAGCAGTTGCTTGGGGAAACCAAGTTCCTCCTCAAGCCCCAACTGCTGGAGTGCAAGTGCCTGTCAACCCAGCTGCGTTGATGGATAGAGAAGTGAGAGCAGCACTGGTTCAGATGTCCCAAGCCATCACTGCTCAGGCACATGCTATCACAGCCCAGGCCACTAGAGAGGGTGCTCCCAAGGAGAACCCACATACTAGCACCATGACTAGAAGACTGAGAGATTTCACCAGGATGAATCCTCCAGTCTACTTCGGGTCCAGAACCAATGAGGATCCCCAGGAGTTTGTGGACGAGGTCCATAAGATTCTCTATGCTATGAGTGTTAATGAAGAGGAGAAGGCTGAGTTGGCTACAAACTAGCTAAAGGATGTGGCTCAGGTATGGTACAAGATGTGGGTAGATGCCCGAGCACCAGGAGAAGTCCGCATCACTTGGGACATTCTCAAGACTGTATTCCTGGAGAGGTTCTTTCCCAGAGAGCAGAGAGAGGCTAAGGTTGAGGAGTTCATCAATCTACGTCAGGGAGATATGTCAGTCAAGGAATACTCTTGGAAGTTTGTTAAACTTTCCAAATATGCTTCTTCCCTGGTGTTCAGTAATAGGGATGAGATGAGCAGGTTTGTGACTGGTGTATCGGAGGATATGGAGGAAGAATGTCGGGCAGCCATGTTGAATGATAAAATTGACCTTGATAGGTTGATGTTAGATGCACAGTAGGTGGAGGAGAGTCGTCGGAGGAAGAGAGGCCGAGAAGGCAAGAAGCCTAGGCCCTCGGAATAGGCTGGTTCTAGCACTGGTAGGAGTTCGTTTGGAGTACAGGACAAGCCCAAGTTCAAGAAGGGGCACCAGCACTCAGGTAATCCTACTCCTTCCAGGAACACTAATGCCAAAGGGGGAAAGTCTGGCCCCAAGAAGGGCAATGATAGAAATGCCCAGCATGACAGAAAGTCATGTGGTAAATGTGGTTGTTCGCATGGAGGTGAGTGCATGGTATGTTCTAATGCCTGCTATGGGTGCAGCAAGAGTGGACATATGGTCAGGGACTTCCCACATGTGAAGAATCATGCCAAGGCAGATACTCAGCCTCGGCCTAATCCTACTGCTGTAGCCGAGCCTCCCAAAAGAAACAGGTTCTATTCTTTGAATGGTAGAGAGGAGCAGGAGAAGTCAGTTGATGTGGTCACAGGTACCTTGCATGTCTTTTCTTTTCCTATGTATGCATTGTTAGATCAAGGATCCACCTTGTCTTTTGTTACTCCTTTAGTAGCTAGTAAATTTGACTTGCTTCCTGAGATGTTGCATGAACCTTTTCTAGTTAGTACTGCCACAGGAGACCATGGTTAATAAAGTTACCTATGCTGACCTAATAGAATTAACCATGCTTGACTTTGATATAATTTTGGATATGAATTGGCTCCATAAATGCTATGCTACCATAGAGTGTCGAAACAGGGTACTAAGGTTTCAGTTTCCTAATGAGTTAGATATGGAATGGGAAGGGCGTATATCAAATCCAACAGGCCAAATAGTTTCACATCTTAAAACCAATAAGATGTTATCTAAGGGGTATTTATACCACTTAGTCAGAGTCAATGACTTTAGAACATGAAGTTCCTTCCATAGACTCTGTGTCCATAGTGAATTGAGTTTCAACATGTCTTTCTGGAGGATGTATCAGGAATCCGTCTTGAACGCAAAATTGACTTTGGTGTTGACTTAGATCCTAACACCAACCCAATTTCCATTCCTCCCTATAGAATGGCTCCAGCTGAACTCAAAAAGTTGCAGTTGCAGTTAAAAGATCTACTTGATAAGGGCTTCATCCAGCCGAGCATATCCCCATGGGGTGCTCCAGTGTTGTTCGTTAAGAAAAAGGATGGAACCCTTAGAATGTGTATCGATTATCGACAACTCAACAAAGTCACTATAAAGAACAAATACCCTCTACCCAGAATTGATGATCTATTTGATCATCTCCAAGGTTAAAGTTTCTTTTCAAAAATAGATCTACGGTCAGGGTATCACCAGCTTAGAGTGAAAAAAGAGGACATTCCTAAGACTACCTTCCGTACTAGGTATGGTCATTACGAGTTTCTTGTCATGTGATTTGGTCTCACTAACCCACCAGCCGCATTTATGGACTTTATGAATAGGGTATTCCGTGAATACCTTGATTCTTTTGTCATAGTATTCATAGATGACATCCTCATATACTCTAAGACCAGAGAAGAGCATGAACAACATTTGAGAATTACATTGCACGTACTCAGGGAACATCAGTTGTATGCAAAATTCAGCAAATGTGAGTTTCGGCTGAGATCAGTTACCTTCCTTGGTCAAGTTTGGTCCGACCAGGGTGTAGAGGTTGATCCGAAAAAAGATTGAGTC
The DNA here is from genome assembly GCA_016801875.1 of Solanum sitiens. Classification (NCBI taxonomy): domain Eukaryota; kingdom Viridiplantae; phylum Streptophyta; class Magnoliopsida; order Solanales; family Solanaceae; genus Solanum; species Solanum sitiens. Next base: position 212,841 of record JABWTJ010000842.1, read on the forward strand.
AGTAAAGAACTGGCCGAGACCCCTCACTCCTACATATATCCGGAGTTTCTTTGGTTTGGCTGGATACTATCGCAGGTTTGTTGATGGCTTTTACGCTATTGCTTCTCCATTGACAGCTTTAACAAAGAATAAAGCAAAGTTTGAGTGGTCTAAAATTTGTTAAAAGAGTTTCCAAGAGCTCAAAGACCGACTCACTTCAGCCCTAGTTCTCACATTGCCGACGAGTGGTGAAGGGTATATGGTGTATTGTGATGCTTCACGAGTAGGTTTGGGATGTGTTCCTATGTAGGATGGCAAGGTGATTGCATATGCATCAATACAGTTGAAAATCCACGAGAAAAATTACCCTACCCATGATCTTGAGTTAGCTGCTGTGGTATTTGCGTTAAGACTTTAGAGACATTACTTATATGGTGTACATGTTGATGTATTTACTGACCATAAAAGTATTCAGTATGTTTTTACATAGAGAGAATTGAATCTTCGTCAGAGAAGATTACCAGAGCTTCTCAAGGATTGATACGCTCAAACTTACTTCTCAAATAAGAAGTAAAGCGGTCGTATCAAGTAAAGAACCCAACTAATGAGGTTGGGATCGATCCCACAAGGAAAATAGTTCAGACTTAACTTTATTTTATTATTACTATTATTTAGCCAACTGTTTTCCAATAAACCAAAAGACAAAAAGGGGGGTTTTATTTCTAAATTAATGAAAATAATTAACTAAATAAGAATGAACAACTAACAATTTTAACTTTCGGAGTTTTAATCAAATTGTAAAATTAACTAGGGCTTTAGTGTTCCCCAAAGGTTCCTAACTTGGTAAATCTAACTATAACATCTCTACCCTGATATCTTGCATGTAAAGTGATAAGTTATGTATCTCTAAATCCTTGGTCCGGCATCTAGAGAATTTCACTCCGCACCTTGGTTCGGCTACGTGTGTTGCTATACTAACCCTTATCTTTACCTCATATTAAACATCGTATTCGGTATTTGACTAAGCTATTAACTCGTACCAACCAATACTAGTCTATTAGATAGTCTACACTAAATCTATGTTGATAATTCTTTTCCTATTATCTACCTCCTTGGTCCGGCAAGTAGCATTAAGGCGAGTTCTAACGTTGGCCACCGTTAAAAAGAATTCTAAACGAAAGAATTATCAATACATGCAAGACACCACTCTAGAAATTGTTATTGAAGTTAGATTACTACCTTGTTATTCACCCATGGTTCCCACAACCCTAGCTATGAGGTTTAGTTACCCATGTTCGTAATTACACAATTCATATCGTTAATGGAAGAGTTCATGCACTTACTTTTATGAAAACGAATAATTTCCCAGAATTCAACTTGATTAATCACCGAAATCCACAACAATCAATTCCCGGAAAATATCTTAATTTCCAAAATCAAGAGTTTACTAATATAATCGAAGAACTATAAACTAAAAATTATCCAGAAAGTCTAACCTCAAAAACGAGGTTTTTCCAACTATTTATAAGAAAAATAAAAACCTAATCAAATAAGGATTCTATTTACTAAAAATCTGTCCAAACGCGTCTGGGTCGACGGACCACGTGACGGACCGTCATGGACACGACGGACCGTCATAGCCTCCGTCGTCCCATACTTCACATCTTCTCACGTTGCTTTCTTCATTCCCCCCCACGGACAGGTATGACGGACCGTCGCGAGCATGACGGCCCGTCGAGGGTCTTCGTTCCAATACACTTGAACTTTGGAATTTTGGGTACTGGGATTACTCTCTGATAATTACGACGAACATGCAGGACGGACCGTCGTATCTGTGACGGTCCGTCACGAACTTCCGTAATCCCACACTTGGTCAGACTTCCCCAAATTTCCTTCAGCAACTTCTTCCTTCACTACGATGCCACCTACGGACCGTCACAGCCGCGACGGACCGTCATAGGCTCCGTAGGTGGTCTCTTCTGCAATTCTTTCTCAAAAACTCCCGCGTTCTTCCTTAGACAGATTTTCTGCAAACAAAGATAAACTTATATCAAAATCAACACAAAAAGGCTCTCGACACACACTAAACTTAAGGAAAAAGTATTAGAAATACCGTGAAACCACGGTACATCAACACCCTCAACTTAAATTCGTTGTTTGTCCTCAAGCGACGCACTATGACTCACTACAAATTCTTTGTACAAAAGTATCCATATTTTAATTTCCGCAATCATTTGGCTATCAACCTCGATTATTCTCATTATGTTCATGCATGGTCTCACTATTAGGCATTGATTTGTGTAGAATCAAACCATAACCCAGATTTACTACGCAATGATGCCTATCCTCTTCAATTTCTCACCGAGATGCTAATATTTCTGGTATTACAACTCCTGTCCTTACTTCAAATAACATCCTCATTTTTCACACAATGATTTTAGTTTGAGTATAAGGATCACGTTTCGACACTCACTCTCAGAACAAATTCACCACTCATTTATACATATTGCCATAGGCTTGTCCTTATTTTCACTACTTCAAATTCCTCATACGCACTTAGGATCACAATAGGACTTTTTTAGATTGTAACATAGGCTCAGGGTCAGGTAGGGTGTATTTAGATATACTTTAGTGACTTGTTGCCCTCCTTGACATATCATTCTTATTTCGCCCTATTACTCAATTTTCTTTTCACTTTGCTGTTTTCCCTTTCTTATCCTTATGTGTAAGTGACTTTTCTCTTTTCTTGTGTTTATTTTGCTTTTGGTTATTATTAACTTTTTTTTTTTTAGTCACTTCTGTTTTATTCTTTCTTTCTCTTCATTCTTTCAACCCCACTTTCCGTGGTTTTCCTTATAGCAGCCACCCTCAACTCATGATTTTGCCATGAGTCAAGGTTCACAATACCCATGGTTGGGTCAGGGCCAAAACAAGGTTGCTTTCTGCATTAGCCACCCTCAACTTATGCTTTTGGCATAAGCTGAGGTGCACATGTCCTAGGAGGGACCAGGGACAACACATTGCTCCCAGAGAAGATCATTTGGGGTAAAAAAAAAATCTAGTTTAGGCTCAATTCATTTGGATCAAAAAGGGATTAACTTCATTTGGTTTTCTGTAATTTTTTTTAGGCTCAAGATTGACTATTTCGAACAAGGGCCTATGATCCTTTCCTAAGTGATTGTTTTGACTCACTTTCAGTAGGACTAACCAGGCAAGTTCTAGCTCAGTATTAATGGTGGTCATTCGACTTTACCTCACACTCACATGACATTCCTTGCATTCCCAGAGTATTAGACACCTAGTTCAAATCTTAGATTCAGGAACATGCAGAAGTGTATCCTTGTTTCATGTTTCAAACCACACAATTATCACTTACTATGCCTAGTCATGCAAATGATTATCGAGATATCATATTTATATTAGCCATCATGCTTCAGATTTATACTGTGTACATAAGATATGACATGCCGGTTCAACAGTAAAAGTAATCAGTCTTTGGGGAAAAAGAACACAGGCAAGAAAACCCCAAAAGAGGATCGTGAACTTGGGCTATTCAGAATTCACCCAAGTGTTCACTTTCCATTTACCCCACCCCCTACAAAAAAAATATGCAATTGTCCCCAATGCATAGAAAAGTTAAACTACGTAAAAGGGTAAGTGAAGCAAACCTGAGGCGCTAAGCGCCGGTGATCAGCAAGCTGGTGGGTCCGATTCCCCGGAACCTGCTCCCTGCGTAGTCTGGACATCCTCAGTAATGTCCGCAGCATCCACAGCACCATCAGTAGCGCCTCCCACAGAATCTACAATTTTGGAGCTAGACGCCCCGGCAGCTACTTCTACAGCCCTCAACCTACGGGCCTCCTCATCGGCAATCGAGGCTCTCCTCGCAGATTCCATCTCACGGCGCTCCTTCTTCCTTGCCCTAGCCTCATCCTCCTCTCGACCCCTGCGTCTCTTGACATGCTCTTGTGGGGGAGGTGGTGGAACATCAGAAGTGGTAAACAGGGCGGCCATCACGGTGTCATCGGCAGGCTCCGCAGAAGGGGCCTCAGACTCAGGCACCCTCGCCTCTAAAATCATATCAAGATCCGCCCGCAGACTCTCAACCGCAGCCTGGAGAGTCGACATGTCCACCGGAGGGGCTGGTCGGGCTAGTACTCGTAATTCAAATGCGTCTAAGCGCTGGTGTACCCCGGCGATCTGCCTCTCTGTATGCTGTATCATCTTGCGCTCCATGCGCTCCTCTGCCTCAGCAATAGTCTTCTGCATCCACGGCTGAATGTGATGCAGAAGAGTAGCCATCTGTGCCTCAAGTTTCTGAACCCGAGCTAGTGGGACCAGAGTGGCAGAAGGAGCCCAGCGAGAGGAGCTCGGGGCAGTGCTACTACCCGGGATAGACTCGACCGGAGTAGTGTCAGTGTGTGCAGAAGCAGCACGGGAAGCATCATGAGCATGCTCTACGGTGTCGGCCAGGTTCTCACCAAATGGGGCCACCTCTGGACGGGGCCCTCTGCGTGGGGCCAACTCATTGGCCTCATCCCTGATGAGGCCGATGTCAACATTTCCTGGCGGGGTCTTGAGCTGGTCAATGTGCCAAATGGGCACACCTGCTGATCTGCACAAAGAGAAAATCATGCAAGGGAAAGGGTAAGTTGTGGTGACCTTGAAGGCCCTCTCGTGCATGACCGCTTGGAGAAGCCAAGCGAAATCGACCTCGAACCCTGCCATCATAGCAGCCATCAGCACTGCACGATCCCAGGTGACTATGTTATCCGCAGCAGTGGGGGAGAGACAATGGCGGACGATCAACCAGAGAAATTGGCCGTAAAGGTCAAGTTGGCCTTCCTGATGGCCCCCTTCGGCTCCATCACCCAATCCGCAGCCTCTCCATCAATAGATAGGTGCAGTGCCATCCACCTCTTGGTGGTCTCTCTCAGTGAAGGCTCACGTAAGAACCGGCCCTCTTTAACAATTTGCCACCGGTAATCAAACTCGGCGGTGAGAGGTGTGCTGGTGGAGTCAGAATCCGTGCCGTACAGATATCGGCGGATGGCTGGTAGGGAGATGTCAACCTGGATGCCTCATACTCGGACGTGCTCAAGTGGGGCCTGTTTGGCGGGGGCAGACCGCCTATCGATCTGCGAGCGAAGAGTAGCCACATAAGAGGCATAGAACTCGCGGACTAGCTCCTCACTGTAGCGACCCAAAGAACGAGCCGTCCACTCTAGCCGGTGTCTGGTGAAGAGGGTGTGAATATCTGGCATGGTGGGGAGACTTCCCGTGAGGACCCGCCTCTCCAGTGTAAGAGTCCGTGTCATGACGCCTTTGTCATTGAGAACCTTGGCGTCTAAGTATACCTTGTATTGCCCGTCTACACACCACCGGTTGGGCTGATCGGCAACCGGGGCAGGGACTCCTGTTGGTGAGCCAGGGGTGGAGTCGGTGCTGTCAGCCTCATCATCTGAAGCAGACTGTGTAGCTGTGGCAGGAGCAGAGGCGTCTGCAGACCCAGAGGCTTCCTCTGACCACGAAACTCTTAAGGAGCCAGATGCTCCTTCGTCTTGGGCAGCTGACCCAGAAGGAGTGCCGGTCAGTGTGCGCTCCTCATCAGACTGGGAGGCAGTGACTACGCCGGGCGCCACCTTCTTGGGCGTGACTCGCGGTACACGTGGAGCTCGTGCTGGAGTAGCAGTAGGGGGCACGTATTCTGGATCATGCTCATCATCAGAGCCTATCACCAATCGGGCAGACGGGGCGACAGATTTTGAATGCCCACGTGCGTCCGTCACATGTGTCCGTCAGTGGACACTTAAAAAAAAGTGTTGAGACCCCTAGGACAGGGGTCTCTGACCGTCACGACGGTTGTGCAGGACGGACCGTCATGGATATGACGGTCCGTCACATGTGTCCGTCAGTGGACACTTAGAAAAAGTGTTCAGACCCCTAGGACAGGGGTCTCTGACCGTCACGACGGTTGTGCAGGACGGACCGTCATGGCTACGACGGTCCGTCACATGTGTCCGTCAGTGGACACTTACAAAAAGTGTTGAGACCCCTAGGACAGGGGTCTCTGACCGTCACGACGGTTGTGCAGGACGGACCGTCATGGCTACGATGGTCCGTCACATGTGTCCGTCAGTGGACACTTACAAAAAGTATTGAGACCCCTAGGACAGGGGTCTCTGACCGTCACGACGGTTGTGCAGGACGGACCGTCATGGCTACGACGGTCCGTCACATGTGTCCGTCAGTGGACACTTAGAAAAAGTGTTGAGACCCCTAGGACAGGGGTCTCTGACCGTCACGACGGTTGTGCAGGACGGACCGTCATGGGTATGACGGTCCGTCATCGGGTTGTCGTGCTGTGAAACAGAGACAGAACTGAGGGGTGCCAAGTTTTACCCCATGTGAGTCAGAATGACAACCCAAATTGGTAAGTGTTTAAAGCCCTAATTTCTCTAGTATTGTCCAGGCAGTTTGTGGAATTACAGACCTAAGTTAGATAATATCTAGGCAAAAACAGAAACCCATATGCAATCAATAGGGAAAAACAGTAAAACAACCAAAAAATAGTAAAGGGTAGAGTTTCAGGAATACATACCTTGGAAGAGGAGACAATAATGCACAAATGATGGCACTCAAGTTAGAAGGTTAAGAATCACTGCAGCAAATTCCGACCAAGAGGGAAAATTTTGGGATGAACAATGGGAGAAGATGGGGAATTTTGGAAGAGAGTGAAGTTGGAAGGGGAGAAAATGGAGGGAAGATTAATTGAAAACTGATAATGAAGGGGTGGGGGGGTTTAAAACGTTTTAAACTTTTAAAATTCTGAAGCCGGGTCGGGTCGGGTAGCCGGGTAATGGCGTGACGAAACCCCGATGACGGTTCGTCGCAGTTGTGACGGTCCGTCACATGATCCGTCGCCTGTGCCCTAGTTTTTCAAAATTACAAGAGAGCGTACCTGGCACGACGGAGGCATGCGACGGTCCGTCACAGTAGTGACGGTCCGTCGATGTATCCGTCAGTGACTGATGTAGAGTAACTTGTCTGCAGTACTTCCTGTAGATGTGCTACCTGAAAATTTACAACCCATAAATAGAAAATGCTACTGTTACTAGAAAGAGAAAAACACAAAAAACTATAAACGTGATTAGATGATAACTATTGGGTTGCCTCCCAACCAGCGCCTGATTTAACGTCGCGGCACGACTGAGGACACTTGATTACTCAGACTTCATCAAGATAATATGCCTCAACCACCTCATTCGCTGATTCCGCATGACCAATATAGATTTTGAGACGTTGTCCGTTCACCTTAAACCGCACACCTTCCTTGTTTTCCAACTCAACGGCTCCGTGAGGGAATAATTTGGTGATCAAGTACGGTCCAGTCCATTTAGACTTTAGCCTGCCCGGAAACAAGCGCAATCTAGAGTTGAATAAAAGCACCGAATCCCCAATCATAAACTCTCGTTTATCGATTTTTAGGTCATGGTACTTCTTCATCTTCTCTTTGTAGAGGGCTGAGCTTTCATAAGCCTTAAGGCGAAATTCATCGAGTTCATTTAACCCATTTAATCGTTGTTCTGCAGCTTCGTTCCAGTCCATTTTTAGCTTCTTCATAGCCCACATGGCTTTATGCTCTAATTCAACCGGAAGATGACATGCTTTCCCATATACTAGTGTGTGTCGAGAGCCTTTTTGTGTTGATTTTGATATAAGTTTATCTTTGTTTGCAGAAAATCTGTCTAAGGAAGAACGCGGGAGTTTTTGAGAAAGAATTGCAGAAGAGACCACCTACGGAGCCTATGACGGTCCGTCGCGGCTGTGACGGTCCGTAGGTGGCATCGTAGTGAAGGAAGAAGTTGCTGAAGGAAATTTGGGGAAGTCTGACCAAGTGTGGGATTACGGAAGTTCATGACGGACCGTCACATATACGACGGTCCGTCCTGCATGTTCGTCGTAATTATCAGAGAGTAATCCCAGTACCCAAAATTCCAAAGTTCAAGTGTATTGGAACGAAGACCCTCGACGGGACGTCATGCTCGCGACGGTCCGTCATACCTGTCCGTGGGGGGAATGAAGAAAGCAACGTGAGAAGATGTGAAGTATGGGACGACGGAGGCTATGACGGTCCGTCGTGTCCATGACGGTCCGTCACGTGGTCCGTCGACCCAGACGCGTTTGGACAGATTTTTAGTAAATAGAATCCTTATTTGATTAGGTTTTTATTTTTCTTATAAATAGTTGGAAAAACCTCGTTTTTGAGGTTAGACTTTCTGGATAATTTTTAGTTTATAGTTCTTCGATTATATTAGTAAACTATTGATTTTGGAAATTAAGATATTTTTCGGGAATTGATTGTTGTGGATTTCGGTGATTAATCAAGTTGAATTCTGGGAAATTATTCGTTTTCATAAAAGTAAGTGCATGAACTTTTCCATTAACGATATGAATTGTGTAATTACGAACATGGGTAACTAAACCTCATAGCTAGGGTTGTGGGAACCATGGGTGAATAACAAGGTAGAAATCTAACTTCAATAACAATTTCTACAATGGTGTCTTGCATGTATTGATAATTCTTTCGTTTAGAATTCTTTTTAACGGTGGCCAACGTTAGAACTCGCCTTAATGCTACTTGCCGGACCAAGGAGGTAGATAATAGGAAAAGAATTATCAACATAGATTTAGTGTAGACTATCTAATAGACTAGTATTGGTTGGTACGAGTTAATAGCTTAGTCAAATACCGAATACGATGTTTAATATGAGGTAAAGATAAGGGTTAGTATAGCAACACACGTAGCCGGACCAAGGTGCGGAGTTAAATTCTCTTGATGCCGGACCAAGGATTTAGAGATACATAACTTATCACTTTACATGCAAGATATCAGGATAGAGATGTTATAGTTAGATTTACCAAGTTAGGAACCTTTGGGGAACACTAAAGCCCTAGTTAATTTTACAATTTGATTAAATCTCCGAAAGTTAAAATTGTTAGTTGTTCATTCTTATTTAGTTAATTATTTTCATTAATTTAGAAATAAAACCCCCCTTTTTGTCTTTTGGTTTATTGGAAAACAGTTGGCTAAATAATAGTAATAATAAAATAAAGTTAAGTCTGAACTATTTTCCCTGTGGGATCGATCCCAACCTCATTAGTTGGGTCTTTACTTGATACGACCGCTTTACTTCTTATTTGAGAAGTAAGTTTGAGCGTATCAAATTTTGGCGCCGCTGCCGGGGAAAGTAGCTTTTAGATTAACTTTAATTTATTACTAAAATTTAGTTAATATTTTCCTGATTTTACTTTTTCTGTTGTTTTTGATTTTTTTTAGGTTTGACGTCCTTGTATGCCAAATACACGTAGCGGAAGAGAACCCTTGTTTCCCTACGATCACGAGTTAGAGCGTACACTACGAAGAATGAATCGAAACTTGGGTATAAATGATGATGATCCAAACCTGAACAACCCAGCTCCGGTTGATGCTCATGGTCGATTATTACCTGATAATCCTAATCCAGGTGCACAAAGGGGACAAAATCCCGCACCACGTCCTCAAGAATACTACAGAGGCTATGACAATATTGCAGATTCTGATGGGGCACTTGTATTGCCCCCTCTACCTGAAGGTCACACCTTTGTAGTCACTAGTAGTCTAATGCAAATGCTCACTGCTAGAGGTTTGTTTTCCGGACTACCGTCCGAGGATCCACATGCTCATATAGCTAATGTGAGGGCAGTGTGTAAAAGCTGTGTAAGGAGGCCTGATTTGAATTTGGATGTAATAGGGCTAAGAGTATTTCCTCTTTCACTGACGGGAGAGTCTGCCATTTGGTTCACTGAGCTTCCTTATAACTCAATCTTCACTTGGAACCAATTAAGGGACGTTTTCTTAGCACGTTACTACCCGGTCTCCAAGAAACTAAATCACAAAGATAGAGTTAACAACTTTGTGGCACTACCAGGAGAATCAGTTAGTAGTTCTTGGGATAGGTTCACTTCATTTCTGAGAAGTGTCCCCAATCACCGCATAGATGATGAGTCACTCAAAGAATACTTCTATTGGGGACAGGATGATAATAATAAGGCGGTATTGGATACTATAGCAGGTGGTTCTTATGGGGAGTGTCCTTATGCTGAAATTGCCGAAAAATTAGAGAAAATTTCCCGAAATAATAAAGCATGGAGTACTAGAAAGACAGATACTGGGAGAAATACTTTTGCAGTGCAATCCACACACAACCCAGCCACAGATGAGATTCGTGAAGAGATGGCACAGATGAGAACTGAGCTTGGGTTAGTGTTAAAACATGTCACTGGGGGTGCAGAAAAGATAAACGCAGTGAACTACTTGTCTAAACCACCACCACCAACTGATGAATATTATTATGAGGAAGATTCTTATGCAGTAAATGATCAGACGGGGGGTTTCCGACCAAATGCCCAAGGCTCCAATCAGGAGAATTGGCGCCAAGGTCAAGGAAATCAAGGTCGGAACTATGGCAACTACAACCGCGAGGGTAATTATGTTCGTGATGGAAATTACAACCGCAACAACAACTTCAACAGGGGTAACTATGGTAACAGAAATGAGAGGAGTGGGCCATATGTTCCTCCTCAAAATCGTGAAGTTGCTCCTAGGGATGGTGGAGGTAGTATGGCGCGAGTTGAGGATATGTTGCACAAGATGATGAGGAGGTTCGATGCTAGTGATGAGCACACCAAAGAGTTAAGGAGTGATGTAGCAGGTATTGGACAGAAAGTTGATACACATGCCATATCAATCAAGCAGCTTGAATTGCAAATGGCTCAATTATCTGAAATTGTGAACACACGGCAACCGGGCACTCTTCCTAGCAACACTGTCCAAAATCCGAAAAATGATGGACACTGCATGGCAATTACTACTCGTGGTGGTAAACAAACTATTGACCCACCTATGCCGTCTATTGTGGAAAAGGTGATGAAAGACAATGATGAAGTGGTAGAGGTTAGTGATGAAGTAGAAGATAACACTGAGGAAGTTGCTGAAGTACCTAAAAAGGTAACTCCCATGCCTAGACCTCTACCCCCCTTTCCTCAAAGATTAGTGAAAAAGACCGAAGATGGCAAATATCGGCGTTTTATAACAATGTTGAAGCAACTTTCTATCAATGTTCCTTTGGTAGAAGCTCTTGAACAAATGCCCGGTTATGCCAAGTTTATGAAAGATTTGGTTACAAAGAAAAGATCGGTCACTTTTGAGGATGATGACAGAATGCAGCATTGTAGTGCTATTGCTACAAGGTCGTTAGTGCAAAAGAAAGAAGATCCGGGTGCATTTACTATTTCTTGTACAATCGGGTTATTACATTTTGCGAAAGCATTATGTGATCTGGGGGCAAGCATAAATCTCATGCCCCTCTCGATTTATAAGAAGTTGGGTTTGGGTGACCCAAAGCCCACTGCGATGCGGCTACTGATGGCCGATCGAACAGTAAAAAGGCCTATAGGGATACTCCATGATGTGCTAGTAAAAGTGGAGTCGTTCATATTTCCAGCAGATTTTGTCATTCTTGATTGTGAAGTCAATTTTGAGGTGCCTATTATTCTTGGGAGGCCATTCCTTGCTACGGGTAGAGCTTTAGTTGATATGGAAAAAGGGCAGATGAAATTTCGGTTGAACAATGAAGAAGTGACTTTCAACATTTGTAGGTCCATGCGGCAGAGTGGTGAGCTCCAATCGGTATCTGCCATATCCTACAAAACTGGTGAATCATCCAAGACACAAATAGAAGAACGACTAGGTGTAGAAGCACTGGCGGCAGTGATAATGAATCTTGATAATGAAGGCATTGAAGAATATATGTCATTAGTTGCTGCCCTTGATCGTGGTAATGTCCGGTTTAAACCGAAGAAATATGATCTAGACATGAACAATCGCGAGTCTCCACCCGCTAAACCATCCATTGAGGAGGCTCCAAAGCTAGAACTAAAAGCTCTCCCACCTCATCTAAGGTATGAATTCTTAGGAACCGGTGACACATTACCGGTAATCATTGCATCAGATCTAAATGAACAACAAGTTGAGAGTCTGGTCAAAGTGCTAAAAAGGTTCAAAAGAGCTATTGGGTGGACCATTGCGGACATTATTGGGATCCCTCCTGGTATTTGTTCTCATAAAATCCAACTCATGCCCGATCATAAGCCAAGTATTGAGCACCAGAGACGCTTAAACCCACCTATGCAAGAGGTCGTGAAGAAGGAAATCATAAAGTGGTTAGATGCAGGAGTAATTTATCCAATCGCCGATAGTAGTTGGGTATGTCCTGTTCAGTGTGTACCTAAGAAAGGGGGAATGACTGTGGTCCCCAATGAAAAAATGAACTGGTTCCAATGAGGCCGGTGACTGGATGGAGGGTGTGTATGGATTATCGGAAATTAAATGCATGGACCGAAAAGGACCATTTTCCCATGCCCTTCATGGATCAGATGTTGGATAGACTCGCCGGAAAAGGGTGGTACTGTTTTCTTGATGGTTATTCAGGGTATAATCAGATCTCTATTGCACCAGAAGATCAAGAGAAGACCACTTTTACCTGTCCATATGGGACCTTTGCGTTCAAGAGAATGCCATTTGGGTTGTGCAATGCACCCGCCACATTTCAGAGATGTATGATGTCTATATTCTCCGACTTGGTGAAAGATACTATTGAGGTCTTTATGGATGATTTTTCAGTGGTTGGTGAAACTTTCGAGCAATGTTTGAGCCATTTGTCTGAGGTTCTTAAGAGATGTGAAGATTGCAATTTAGTTCTCAATTGGGAAAAATGCCACTTCATGGTCAAAGAAGGTATTGTTTTGGGCCATCGTATTTCAGAAAAAGGCATAGAAGTTGATCGAGCCAAAGTCGAGGTGATAGAGAAACTTCCTCCACCTATCTCCGTAAAAGGTGTGAGAAGCTTTCTTGGGCATGCAGGTTTTTACAGGAGATTCATCAAAGATTTCTCGAAAATTGCACATCCATTGTGCAAACTGTTGGAGAAAGATTGTAAGTTTTCTTTTGATGAATCCTGTCT